>JAWWQZ010000005.1:0-13768 GCA_033815515.1 Cryptocheilus praepositus | reverse complement strand
AATCCAGCTTCTCGGCTATTTATTGCTGCTACTACTCAAGCTGTCCTCTATTATTTTTTACACTCTGTTTCTGCCGTACAATTCTCTACTGTTACACGAATCTAGAATAATTTATTTGTCACTTCTGATAATGCGCCTCTTGGGTCTTTATCCACGCTGTTATTGTACTTCCTCTAAACTTATGTTTGCACGCTTATCCTGCTATCTTACTTTTGCTATATTACTCCGCCTGCTATCCGGTTGCTTCGTTGCACTGCTCCGCATAAGAGATTTTTTTAAAGTTTTTGCTCATATTACTCATGATTTAATCAAAGCAATATGTTCCAGCTGGTAATACCGCACGCAAATGAGGTAAGCTGGTAAGCAGGCTACTATCTGCACGAAAAAAAAGGTGGGTATACGAGTCTTTGCTTTTTCAAACAAAAGAGTGGAAAGTTTTAGGAAAGCGCCGAGTGCATTTATGTCAAGATTTGTAAAAATGTAAAACCGCAACTATTTCATACGAATTTTACAGATTTAAATTCTTCCAATCTCATCAGTAACGTTGAATCATAGCTGCATTATTTCCGGAATCTAATTCGCGCGTAAAAAATGTGACGCACATCTTCTTGTAATAGTACATAATACTCGCGATGCACTGACCATACTAAGTGTAGTCAGTTTCGACAATTGTTGCAATACACTTTGCGATTGTTTGTGGGTGGTCCTGAATTAAATGGAAATGCACGATGATAGTCATATGGACCACTAACCGAAATTAGCTTCAACGGTCGCCGCGTATATTTGATAACAAGGCACACAATGTGAAAACTGGATGTTATATGTATAACAGAAGCCCGCCTTATTTCGGTTGAAAAATTATTTTTCCGTAACACTAAACGTACCGGTACTTTACACCTACCTTTTGAATAATCAGATGATATGAGAATTTACAAAAAGTCAAATGAGCGAAAGAAATAACAACGAATGTACGATTTTGAAGTAAATTTTGAAAGGGATCATTTAACCCCGCTTGGTACGTTTAGTGTTAAAATTGCGGCGTGATAGTTGACAATGCCTAGAGGTATGGAAATACATTTACAAAAATATAAAATTGATGTTCAGAAATTGACAATATTTAAATTTATCGGATTTAATCGTACTGCTTGGAAATTGGTAATATTTAAGTGAAAATCATTTAAAATTGCCGCTTAATAATCGACAATGCCTAAAGGTATGAAAATGCATTTACAAAAATATAAAATTCGTGTTCAAAAATTGACAATATTTAAATTTATCGGATTTAATCGTACTGCTTGAAAATTACCAATAATTAAGTGAAAATAATTTAACACTGATTGTACCAGTATTTTACACCTACCTATTCTTACCATGGGGGGTTCCCATATTCAATATGACACCAATAAATGCTTTAATTTCTTCACTGTTACATCTTTCCAATATTTCCAAGTAGAGTGGTCAGTAATAGTTTTTGTACCAATAATATGCCCTACCATGTTGTTGATCAAATCACTTATAAAAAATAAACTAAAATATTCAAAGGGTTCGTTCAAATTATTCATCTGTGGACCTCATGTTTTGTATCCAGTTGAAAAATCAAATCGTTCAGGAGTAGTGCGTTCTTCAATGATTTGTTGCCAATTACTAAATGAACAATTTTCGCGAACATTATCTAAATTTTTTGACACGTTTTCATCACTTCCACTAGAATCACTGTATTGCAATATTGCGCACGTGATGAAAATAGAGACAGTTCAAGATTTTAACGAAATATAAATATATTGTTAAATCAAAACCTTTACGATAAAAATATTTGCAAATCTAATATTTAACCTTGAACGACGATATGTGGCGAGGTGCGTTGGTATGATCGAATCTCTAAACGTAAACTTTGTGTGAAATAAAGCACGCTGCAGTTACATATCTGACATTAGTGGAAATGAAAAGACAATTTATTGTGTAAAAAACCTATACTTTAACATTTCCAGCGCAATGTGAATATTTAAGCTTTTATTGTTTACTTATACGTTATTAACGTGTCATATTTTCTAAATACACTTCAGGTATAAAAGTAATTTTCTCTTGCACGTTCAATAAAAGTAGTCTTGAATTTCTACGTCCCAGTATCTTCCGGTTAAAACGTACTGTACAGTTGTTATGCTTTCCTTTGTGAAGCAAATTTCAAGATTTGCAATTTTCCGTTTAACCTATTTTTCCTGCGTGAAGTCGATACCCTTCCATAGCTTTAAATTTCACCTTCTCCAAGCATTTTCAATTAATGACACACCTGCTTCTCGGGTAAACGTTAAAGCTTAAAATTACCTCTCACCTGTCACGCGAGCTGTTTATTCACCCAATCGGTAAACTGTGGCAAACAAAAAATATTATTGCGTATTCGGAAGATGATTCCAAAAGCTCAGGCAACTTCTGTTTGAATCAGGGGCTTGAGTATCTCAATCCAAAAAAGGTAAAGCAACGAATCTCCGAATCTTTTAGTTTTGATCAACGATGTTGGAAAATGGAGTATCTAGACATTCGCTGCTTAACCAGTTAAGCTCGTTTGACATGTATACACGTCGGACCAAATCTCAATTACGGTGCGTATGACGTGTATACTTGTCGTGTAAAATAAAAAATTACCATTGATTATCAAAACTCGAAATTTCAGTAAAATACGATAAGAATATCATTTGGTGGTGTTTCCCTTATATTAACAATAGAACTGCAAAGTATTTTATATTGTAAAACAAATTACATACGTAACCCGCGACTTGGACAAAGAGCGTTGATTTGCTCTACGAGGCAGAGTCCTAGACATTTTTGAATTGAATACAAGATTTCCAAGCATTCGATCCAAAATCTCTCTCTTCCTCGCTTTTGAAGTATCTGAAGTAAACCTGTGTATTTCCACAGTTATTGTCCAAATGAAGCTTAAGATATGGAAAATAAGTATATGTCTAATATAATAATAATGTTAATACAATACATTGCAAAATATAGCCTCTATGGTTGAAGCTGAGAACTTTTCCGACCACCCCCGTATATGACTGCGAAAACAAAAATATATATGACTGCGAATACAAAAATATATATGACTGCGAATACAAAGATCCACCCACGTGCAACTCTAAGAACTGTTATCTAAAGTAAATAGCGCAGATATTCTGCAGTAGAACTGTAGAGGGCTAAGACTGACTATTCACAAATCCTCTGACGACGCACAAAGATACGGATTCCATGGAATACTACAACAATAAAAAACGCGCCGCTCAAGTGGACAACGAATGCCTCGGACCTCTACGTATTGTTTCGTTCCGCTATCGATTGCGATGGAACGCAGATGTATATGACTGCGAAAACCAAAGCTTCCGACCGTTTCGTATGTGACGGAACATAAAGTAATTCCCAGACGCACAGCCAGCGGAGCTTCAAGCTTGTTTGTACGCATCGAGTCGAGCGAATTTATTGGATTGGCGACGGTTGGGATACGACGGACGGGAAATATCGAGTGAAGTCGAAAGTATCGTCGGTTGTTTACAGCGACGTCGCGCTTTATTACGACTCGTCGGCATCGCCAGTTTAACGAGTCCCGACGTATTGCGCGCGAATCCTGGCTCGTTGAAGCGAAACGGATGCGGCCAGAGCCATGATAAATAAGAATTCGCGGCTTTATGGCGTACTCCGAATTTATCCGCGCGGGACTTGCCACGAATTCGGGCATAAGTTATGTGGGCGATAAGAACCGCGTGCTTCGGGTACATCTGTTGTCGTAAAGCTCGAGATTTTGGGCTGCGCAGCGATTTCTGTCAATTTGTGGGGTCTTGCGGGGAGAGCGTTATAGGCGGCCGAGCGATTGTGCTAAATAACCCGGGACCCCGTTCGCATAGAAATGAAACAGAGGTCGGTGCGTACCAGAAATACTAGTGTGATAAAAAAATAGTACAACTTTTCCATTTTACACGTTCGGCGCCGCGTCACCCGTACTTGGGTGACGGGGATGTTTCGTGCGGAACCACGTCACCCATATATGGGTTTTATTTAAAGAGTCTTACTTAGTTTTGATCACAGTAATACTACTACGTTTGACTGAATTGAATGAGTGTGGAAGCTTGAAAACTGAATGAGATATTTAGATTTAGATATGTCATTTGATAAGCTTTTTATATAATATTATTTAATGATGAGTGTAGAAACAACTTTTGTGAAGTATAGGAAAAATTGAAGTCCTCTTATTCTGGTTGTTTGAAACCTCAAGGACTTGCTCTTTAGGAACTCTAAAATATTACATTTCATACAAAATATAATAAAATAAAAGAGTACTATTTGTGATATGTATGTTCTTGTCTTTCAATTTGTTCTATTGTTAATCGCGACTTCCTCCCAATTTAAATATAGCGGCGGGAATATTGCAATTAAAGTTCTATTGAAATTTAGTTCCAGTTTATCTTAAATTTGGGAGAACACCGATTACGAAACTGCAAGAATTAAGTAACAATTATAATTTTATTAAATTGGGACGTTGACTGCCAGATTTACATGATGGTTTCATGGAGCCACAAGAACATTTTTATTTTGCTCCTTCTTTATTAAAAAATTATATTATTTCCAACTATTTTACACTCTATACATTTTAGGAAGACACGTTTAGAAGCAGGAATGAATAAATAAAAATTGCAAAGAGAAACTATGATTCCCGAAAAGTCCACACCATAAATTTATTATTCATTATAGAGATAATTACAATTTAACGACACGTATATCCATTTCATTAATATATATTCGTTATTGTAGAGACTTCTGAGTGCAAAACTGAGATTTTGAAACACATAGAGCGTGAAACAATTAGAAGTAATATAACTATCCAATCAAGAAGAAGTCCACTTACATTTATTTAACAGGAACAAAAACAAACAATATTTTAAAAATAAATAACTGCTTAAATTAATTTAAATGCCGTTCTTTTTGGTTGAGGAATTATATTATATTTGATTATTTTACATTTCTATGTTTCAAGAACGAATGTATAAATGAAAACGGAAAACAGAAGGAATAGAAGGGGTAGGTATTGACATTTTTCATCAGCGTAAATTTCTTATTAATTACTTACTTAATTGTAGATAAATATTCTGAGCATTCAGTTATTTGATGGATATTTGTTGTCACACATCCTTCTGAACACGAAACCTGAGATTTTATATCGTGCAAAATGTGAATTTAAAAAAAGCAATAACATAATTCCTCATTCAAGGAGAAGCAAATTTACATTTCTTCAACATACAAACAAGCAATATTTTTTTTAAACAAAAATACCTGATTAACTGCGTGCAAATTATCCCCGTCTTAGTTAAGAAATTATGTTATTCCCAATTGTTCCACACTTTCCATATTTTCCGAGACTTCCAAAAGAAAAACACGAAGCCTCAGTTCCCCAAACATGCAGGGTGCGAAACGATGGAAAATAATATAATTCCCCGAGCGTGCAGCGTTTATTTAAACTAAAATATCTCGCACCGTCCAACACAGGACGCGAAGGCGTGCGTCGATGGAAATATTTATTCGTGAAATTTCCGTCAGCGTAACGACTCCCACGTCCCAACAGATTCAACCTTCTCCCGCCTTCTCGCCCCTCTCGCGTTCTCCGGAATGCGCCAGAAACTGAGACTCCGGCGATAAACTTTATGACGAGGGATTTCGCAGTTTCCCGGTCCGCCTGCTTCTTAGCCCACGGGAGAAGCGGAAGTGGAAGGAGGAGCAGAAAGAAGAAGGGTAACGATTTCCGTCGGGCCAGCGAAAGAAACGATTCTACTCTCGTTACTCGTTTCATGATCTACTTATTTAGGACGTAAAAGTGACATTAAGGCCGTTCGCGAAATGGGACGGTTTAGACACTGACGGACATGGCGGTTAAATATGGCGCTGTACGGAAATATGTGTTTTATGCACAGGTGATGGCTTGAGGACCTTAACACGTTGACTGCCAAGCCCATTTTGCCTGGCTTGTCGTTCAGGCCATTTGATGTTTCGACTAAAGATTGATATATTATCACACGATATTTCATTATATCGTCAATTGATAAGCAATTACGTTGTTTAGAGGAGTTATCACGTCGTACCGAATTATTAACTATATACCTAAACTGTCGTTTATTTCAGAGCATTCTATGATGCGAGTCTCCTTTTATTTTCACGCACAATACGACAATCCTACACATTCATACCGGTTGTCTTCTCCCAACTTCAATCGACTCAAGCCATCCTATTTTCAAGCGCCGCTATCTCTTTCAAATCATACTCAGACGCAAACTGAAAATGAGACTCATGCAAAGCGTACAATGGAGGGTGTTGCTGTGCAACAATACGTATTTTCCTGCAATGAGACGCTGTCAATAAATAATCCTCAATTTTTCAGCAGAAGAGAAATTCGCTAGCACGCATAAAGTAATCTCCTATTTTAATTTATTAGTGTAACTTTTCAAGTTTGACTGAAGTACATATGAACCAATTAGCTTAGCCTATTTGAATATGTCAACCCCTCTTTGTTTTTTAAAAGTTCTTACTCTACAGTACTTAACTAAAATTCTTAACCTATAAACTCTACAGTAACTGAGGTATTCGGTTCTATGAATACTTCTCTTCTGATCATAATGTAATATTATATTTTCTGCACTGTATCTGTTATATACTGTATCTGTATCTGTTATATATATTTCCGAGAATATATACAAACTCATTTATAAAAAAAAATTATTAAGAAACTACAATTATATAAAATATTGTTCGAAATTGGTAGGTGCGTAAATACTTTCTACATTAATTGTGCGTCCGAAAGAATCTGGAATTTCGAAGTTAATAGTGTTCCTCCTTGGTATATTTGATATTACGAAGAAATGAAGGTGGTAAGTAAAAATATATTGAGATTTGACGATTTCGTGAAGTTTGACACACGTTTGGATTGAAAGTATCAATACAAAAGTTTTGTAGATGTTTCAGTGATGGTCTTTGAAGATGACATTCCCTAAAAATTTCGTCGAGATCCTCCTTCTTGTTTTTCCGATAGTCAAGGGCGATGAAATTCTTCAAAAAATCGTCGCAAACCGATTTATTTTACGACTCCTTGATGTGTTTCGAATCTTCAGAAACTGGAATCCCCGTAGTTTGATGCTAGTACTTTCTAAACTGGGTAAGGCGAAAGATTCATGAGACGTGATTCGAATGTCAGGTGTTATTCCTCGCAAAAGGCGGAAAACTTCGTTTTAAGAACTCCATAGAGATCAAAGTGCTATTAAAATCCATTCATACCCAGGAAAGGTCTCAACAAAATTTTCGCTGACGGCGAAACTCTTGCCCTGATTTTTACAAACTCAACGGCGTGTAGTAAAAATCAAATTCCGCAAAATTCAAGTTATATACACCAAACTTTTGTTAAAAGAAACTCTCGTGCAGAAAAAAATAAACGTATGTGGTTTCATACATTGTTATTGATTCAACGGTGCGTGATAAATATTAAAGTACTGTAAAATTCTATTTCCGGTCAAAAGAGTTTTTTAAAAAAATATACACCGGGAGAGAGTACATCCACGTATACCCACGCGTATTCCATGATGCGCAGGTAAAACTCGTGTCCCGAATATTATTAGCTCACCAACGGACAGTAAACATCGAACTTTACGAAATTCTATTCACATACAGGAGGGTTCTTTATGAAAAGATGTTCAGAGGGGAGAAAACGCCGGCGCTGTTGAATGCAAATGATATGGATTACAAATAAAATTTCTGCTCTCATCATTGTCAACCCAGCACCATACGGTACATATTAAACGTTTACAAAATTGTGTCCGTAATTAAAAGGGTTTCTTGAAAACTATCCGTAAAAGAGACAATAAAACAAATAAAACTGTCGTTCCAATTATTGTTAACTTCCCAACACTGTACAATGAGCATCAAACGTTAGTAATACACTACGTCTAAATTTTTTATGGAAAGTCTGTCAAAATTTCCTCAAAACCGATTAACTTCAATTTTTGCGCATTCGTAAATACATAAAAGAATAATTGATTTCCGGTGTTCGTTTGTCATGAAAGCTTTTTGGAACAGAGAAGGAAGGGGTCGAAACAGCACCTTCACAGAAGTTTTCAAATGTTGCAACGTTCTAAAAATTGATAATGAAACCTGGTGTGGTCCGAAAAATCAGAAAAGTATAGAATTTTGTATCAACGTTTTTCCTACTGGAAGTACGCTTCAGTATCATGATTTATGATGACTCTTTATTTAAATTTACTGCAAATGTTTACAATTACTTTTAAAATGTGGTTCAGAAAGAAATTAATAAAAATTTTCTTTGAAAGTATTTTTTTCCTGAATTCACATTTCAATATAACTATTATTTATATTTTTTTTTATTAATATCGACCTTCGGAAGATTTGGCTAAACTGCAACTTTGACTCCTCCCCATCTTCTTATACAAACTTTTATTACAAACGGATACCGAGAATCGATGACTTATGCGTCTTCGAATAAATTATACAAAAATTCGTCTACACGAGTTTCAGACGATTTTGGCCGTTTTTGCATAGACTCCTTTCGGACGACACAGGTAAAACTCGTGTTCCGATTATTATTACCCCGACGGCGCGTAGTCGGCGGGAATCTTGGATGAACGATGCCTCAGCTCCGGGTAATTTGTCAGCTGTTTTCGCGAAATTTATTAAGGGGCCCGCCGATGCCGGCTAACGAGCACTTCGCCCCAGAGCGGACACGCTCCTGACGTGCTTCCTCTTGATTAATCTGGCAGCCACTCTCGCCATCCAAGAAAAAGCGTGTTTGATGTTTGCGCCGGTAATAAAATACACGGCGATCTCATGGAACGCCCCACGATAATGTACAATTAATCACGAGTACTTCGCTAGATCGATTGGTCGTGTCCGATTACGGCATTGTGACTTGGACTTTTCTACGTTTCGTGACACAAACTATTGTCTCTTTTCATAATTGAACACAACGGCTCGATGTTGCCTAAACACTGTCTTTAACTTGTATTAAAGCGTCAGCTGTGGTGAAAGTTTTAATTTTGGCTTTATACCATAGTGGTATGCGTTCAAACGAAATATGGTAAAAGAAAGAAAAAAGTAAATCTGAAGCGATTTCCAATACGACATTTAGATCGACGAATTGTTTTGGCGCGTTCGAAGAAGTTCATGAAAGTTGGGAGTGACAATAAAATAAAATGTAGTCGGTACAAATAAAAATAAAATACAATATGTAAAGAGTAAATGTAAGCATACTTTTTTCTTAGCAATTAAACGATATTATTTATGTTTGTACTGCATGGTGTATCATTTTTGAAACACTTCATTTTTAAACAAAAAGAAAAATGATATCTACATACTAACTTTTTAAATACTAACTTCAAAACTAAAAAATCATGCATTTTAGGATTAACGCCGAGCAGATTTCAAATAATGGTATCGTTAAATAATATGTTCATTGAACGCCGTGGAAGTACAATTGAAAGTGAGAGTAGTGATGAAAACGTTGTGAGTTTTAGAAGAAAAAGCAGAGCGTAATTTGTGTATTTTTGATACTTTTATGTTCTATGTTCTCTATATATTATATATTCTATATATATATTCTCTATATATTATACTTCAGTGCTTGTTCCATTAAATTTATTTTCAAAATGCAACTGAAAATCATATTTAACTTGAACAAGAAGACCGTCGCCCATATATGGGTGACGTGGTCCCTACGGAGCCATATCCGTCACCAAGTACGGGTGACGCGGCGCCGAACGTGTTAAAGTTCGCGACCATTCGGGTGCATATGTTAGGCACGGCTTGTCCCGAATTTCAGCGTAGTGCGAGGGGTTAAGCCTATCACCGAAACCTCATCAGCCGGGAAAATCGCGAGTGCACCACTGTGCAGCCAACCGCCTTTCGCGACCTTTCATTCTCCACCCCTCGGTCATTCGTGGCTGTTTGCCTTCTCTTTCTCCGCCACCCTTTCCATCGCGCGGCGTGGAAAGCAACAATTTTCTGGTGTTCTCGCGCCCCTCTTCTCGTTTCCCTCCGCCACCGATACCATCTGGCGCGGAGCTTTTCATTTCATTTTGCGCCCGCAACTTTCCCTTGCTCCCCGCCTTGCGCTTAGTCGACGTCGGGCAACAAAAGGGCCAATCCGTCGGGCGCCCGCCTTGTTCGACGCCCGAGACGCGTATTGACGGACAAAGGATCTCCGACGCGCGTAAATTGATTATCGGAATACGGATTATCAGCGTCGTTTCGCGCAGCGTGCGAAGCCGACGTGCGAGCGTGTCGATTTCCGGGGAGGAGAGGGGACTACCGATGCTGGACGGAACGATGGACGCGGCGAATTGATTGGGTCTTTCCTGATGTCGCGCGCCAAACGGCAATGCGATTGTGCGGATTAGTAGCGACGGATTGATGGTAAAGCGGCGATGTTTGCGGAAATGCCGAGGGAAACACTGACGTCTTGGTACAATGGGGACGAATATGAATATTTAATTAAGAATAACTGTGATTCGTGGTGTCGTGCGTTGATCGGTAATAGGATGGTGTGTATTAGTAGCGACGGATTGATGGTAAAGCGGCGATGTTTACGGAAATGCCGAGGGAAACACTGACGTCTTGGTACAATGGGGACGAATATGAATATTTAATTAAGAATAACTGTGATTCGTGGTGTCGTGCGTTGATTGGTAATGGGATGGTGTGTATTAGTAGCGACGGATTGATGGTAAAGCGGCGATGTTCGCAGCAATGCCGAGGAAATAGTGATGTCTTGGTACAATGGAGACGAGTATGAATATTTAATTAAGAATAACTGTGATTCGTGGTGTCGCACGTTGATCGGTAATAGGATGGTGTGTATTAGTAGCGACGGATTGATGGTAAAGCGGCGATGTTCGCAGCAATGCCGAGGAAACACTGACGTCTTGGTACAATGGGGACGAATATGAATATTTAATTAAGAATAACTGTGATTCGTGGTGTCGTGCGCTGATCGGTAATTTGATGGTGTCTATTAGTAATAAAATAATGTTTTTATAAAGCATTTTCGCACGTGTAGTTATTTTCTGGTATTATGGACATGTATCAATGCAATTGTGCAAATTAACGCTAACGCGACAATGTGGACAGAATTTCGGAAACTGACTGTAATGTCACAGTGCCGAAAAAAGGAAGAAAAGTTTGCAACTAGTTTGTGGCAATAGTTTTTATTCTAAAAGTCACGGATAAATAAGGTATTTGGTTATACAATTGAATAACAATTGAACGCAATAATACTAAAGCAACGATAGAAGAAAAGTTTGCAACTAGTTTGTGCAAATAGTCTTTATTGGAAAAGTCACCGATAAATAAGGTATATGATTATACAGTTGGACAGTAATTTATTAATACTAAAGCAATGACATAGATGAAAGTATAATACCGAATACAACATTACGGTTCAATGGAAACAGATAAAATTATTTTGAGGAATTCATATCATGCTCAAACTCGAAATTCTACTATACAACCTGACAGTAGTAGATTATCATTCAACTGATTAAATTACTGGTGCACTCAGGTAATCTAATATCAGCCATAGCAGCCCATTTCAAAAAATGATAACGAAAACAATTACCGTCGAAACATTCTCATGCAAACAAAATTCCAGTGGCTACTTTATTCCTATCGACGCCCATTTTCCACCAAACTAACATGCGGACGCTTAATGCTTAATTACTACCGACAGGCGTCGGCTTTTAAAAGCGTTTTTAACAAATCGCCCCAATGCGAACATATTTATTCGTAAACAAAACGAAATTAATTCAAACATTTTCCGCAACGACGATAGCGTCATAATTTCTTTAATCATGAATACAAGTTTGTAAGATAACCGCATGCTTGGTCTAGTTACGGACTTGCACCGGCGATGTTAATCATCTAAGTCATAAACTGGAGAAATGGCACATTATTCTTGTTTTCTTAGGCTGATATAGAAGAAATGTATTTTTATTATTACTGTTCGTGCTTCGAGACTTTTAAACTTCTCCGTCAAAAATTCAAAATTTTGAAGTTTTCTGTAAATGTAATGTACGTTTGCGTATTATAAAGGAATATTGCATAGTTGTGAAACTTTTGAATAGCTTACGTCGGTGATATTCACAAAAATTTGTGCAAAAATTCACTTCATTAGTATAGGATTGGACTTTATACAGATGTATGATGATTATACAGATGTAACTCATGAATAGCTTATGTTGGTGATATTCATAAAAATTTGTGCAAATTTTCACTTCATTAGTATACGATTGGACTTTATACAGATGTATGATGATTATACAGATGTAACTTATGAATAGCTTATGTTGGTGATATTCATAAAAATTTGTGCAAATTTTTACTTCATTAGTATAGGATTAGATTTATGAACTACCTGAAAATACACAAAAAACCCGAACTGGTAACAAAACTCAAACAAACAATATAAATAAACACGAAGTTATAACGCCTCAGATAAAAAATAAATTCTTCCACGAAACGCTGCTTCTAATTTCTCTTGATTCACTTTCCACACTGTTCATTCTTTTTAACAAATTGCCAATCACTCACAGATTCACGCACACATTCACAACTATCAATCAAAACTGACCACCTATGATACTGCACCTTTCATTCACGATCGTCGGTGAGACTCATTCTTTCTCAACATCTACATTCAGACATTGACACAAACTGAAAATCACACTGCACAATAGAGATAGACAAACTAATAGATAAATATGCTGAGTTTGTACAAGTTTATAGAGGCTGCAGTGCTCAATACACTTTTCTAGAAAACGCCGCCATTTTGTTAATTTTCATGGAAATTTGAAACGTGAGGTTCATGCGATAACCATATTCATACAGATTAAGAATCTCTTTCGATTTTCTGTCTCAGATGTCCAGGAGGGCAGGAATTGTCTACGCCAGCACAACAAAAATTATTTTGATAGGTATAAACCCACAAATATAATTAAATACACAAATACTTATAAACGGTAAAAAAATTTTCCTGTATTGTCTTACACTATACCTTTACAGGAAAAAAAGTTTGCCCAATTATATGTAACAGTTTCTGAGAAAAAAAATGTTGAAAATTTGCTTTTTTTAAGCGTTCACATTGGAATACCCACTTAATTAAAATGATGAGCGAGTGAGTAATTAGAGTGAGCCACTATATTGGCGCGTCGTAAGATGACATCCGCGAAAGTCACTATAGTGGTGCATCGTTCCTAAGAGGTTAATATTGCCACCATTTACACATTTTGTTAGGTTCACGAAATAAACGGCTTTCAAAAATGTATAATTCAGAGCGTAACAAAGTGGCCTGCGACCGCCTGCCTTTTTCGCTGATGGAGATTTATTGACGGGATCGAGGGAGACAAGGATGAAAACGCGAGAGATGTTTGAGCGAACCTACGAAACGAAACTGGTATACCGCGTTCGATCAGAAAGAGCGCTGTGAGCGGCACTGTAGCGGATGAAATCAATTTTCGCGTGATCAACCTCCTCGTGCGTGTAATTCGTTATCATTCGAATGAACGGTGCGTGCCGAGGCCTTTTGAACCGATCGCCATTAGCTTGCACGTAGAATCGGCGGTTCGCCACACATGCTCCCACGCGCGAGTGAACATCGAATTCTCAGTTGCGTCGATTTTAAGTCTTCGGAATGCAGGCCAAAACCGGCGGTGTGTAAATCTCAGTGTTTTCGATGCGAGTGACT
>JAWWQZ010000003.1:0-138972 GCA_033815515.1 Cryptocheilus praepositus | reverse complement strand
CGAACTGCACCGTAGAAACGATAAAACAGCTCCTCCGTGCTGTTTTCATACCGAGTCACCGTCCACTGGGCTCAGCGAGAAAACGCGATTTCGGCGTTCTGAGGGCCGAAAACGCGATATCGGCCGATTTGCGATCTGTCAGCAGATTCGGTTTCTGGGCAGTTTACATGTCGAACTGCACGGTAGAAACGATAAAACAGCTCCTCCGTGCAGTTTTCATACCGAGTCACCGTCCACTGGGCTCAGCGAGAAAACGCGATTTCGGCGCTTCTGAGGGCCGAAAACGCGATATCGGCCGATTTGCGATCTGTCAGCAGATTCGGTTTCTGGGCAGTTTACATGTCGAACTGCACGGTAGAAACGATAAAACAGCTCCTCCGTGCAGTTTTCATACCGAGTCACCGTCCACTGGGCTCAGCGAGAAAACGCGATTTCGGCGCTTCTGAGGGCCGAAAACGCGATATCGGCCGATTTGCGATCTGTCAGCAGATTCGGTTTCTGGGCAGTTTACATGTCGAACTGCACGGTAGAAACGATAAAACAGCTCCTCCGTGCAGTTTTCATACCGAGTCACCGTCCACTGGGCTCAGCGAGAAAACGCGATTTCGGCGCTTCTGAGGGCCGAAAACGCGATATCGGCCGATTTTCGATCTGTCAGCAGATTCGGTTTCTGGGCAGTTTACATGTCGAACTGCACGGTAGAAACGATAAAACAGCTCCTCCGTGCAGTTTTCATACCGAGTCACCGTCCACTGGGCTCAGCGAGAAAACGCGATTTCGGCGCTTCTGAGGGCCGAAAACGCGATATCGGCCGATTTTCGATCTGTCAGCAGATTCGGTTTCTGGGCAGTTTACATGTCGAACTGCACGGTAGAAACGATAAAACAGCTCCTCCGTGCAGTTTTCATACCGAGTCACCGTCCACTGGGCTCAGCGAGAAAACGCGATTTCGGCGCTTCTGAGGGCCGAAAACGCGATATCGGCCGATTTTCGATCTGTCAGCAGATTCGGTTTCTGGCAGTTTACATGTCGAACTGCACGGTAGAAACGATAAAACAGCTCCTCCGTGCAGTTTTCATACCGAGTCACCGTCCACTGGGCTCAGCGAGAAAACGCGATTTCGGCGCTTCTGAGGGCCGAAAACGCGATATCGGCCGATTTTCGATCTGTCAGCAGATTCGGTTTCTGGGCAGTTTACATGTCGAACTGCACGGTAGAAACGATAAAACAGCTCCTCCGTGCAGTTTTCATACCGAGTCACCGTCCACTGGGCTCAGCGAGAAAACGCGATTTCGGCGCTTCTGAGGGCCGAAAACGCGATATCGGCCGATTTTCGATCTGTCAGCAGATTCGGTTTCTGGGCAGTTTACATGTCGAACTGCACGGTAGAAACGATAAAACAGCTCCTCCGTGCAGTTTTCATACCGAGTCACCGTCCACTGGGCTCAGCGAGAAAACGCGATTTCGGCGCTTCTGAGGGCCGAAAACGCGATATCGGCCGATTTGCGATCTGTCAGCAGATTCGGTTTCTGGGCAGTTTACATGTCGAACTGCACGGTGAAAACGATAAAACGCGCTTCTGAGGGCCGAAAACGCGATATCGGCCGATTTTCGATCTGTCAGCAGATTCGGTTTCTGGGCAGTTTACATGTCGAACTGCACGGTAGAAACGATAAAACAGCTCCTCCGTGCAGTTTTCATACCGAGTCACCGTCCACTGGGCTCAGCGAGAAAACGCGATTTCGGCGCTTCTGAGGGCCGAAAACGCGATATCGGCCGATTTGCGATCTGTCAGCAGATTCGGTTTCTGGGCAGTTTACATGTCGAACTGCACGGTAGAAACGATAAAACAGCTCCTCCGTGCAGTTTTCATACCGAGTCACCGTCCACTGGGCTCAGCGAGAAAACGCGATTTCGGCGCTTCTGAGGGCCGAAAACGCGATATCGGCCGATTTGCGATCTGTCAGCAGATTCGGTTTCTGGGCAGTTTACATGTCGAACTGCACGGTAGAAACGATAAAACAGCTCCTCCGTGCAGTTTTCATACCGAGTCACCGTCCACTGGGCTCAGCGAGAAAACGCGATTTCGGCGCTTCTGAGGGCCGAAAACGCGATATCGGCCGATTTTCGATCTGTCAGCAGATTCGGTTTCTGGGCAGTTTACATGTCGAACTGCACGGTAGAAACGATAAAACAGCTCCTCCGTGCAGTTTTCATACCGAGTCACCGTCCACTGGGCTCAGCGAGAAAACGCGATTTCGGCGCTTCTGAGGGCCGAAAACGCGATATCGGCCGATTTTCGATCTGTCAGCAGATTCGGTTTCTGGGCAGTTTACATGTCGAACTGCACGGTAGAAACGATAAAACAGCTCCTCCGTGCAGTTTTCATACCGAGTCACCGTCCACTGGGCTCAGCGAGAAAACGCGATTTCGGCGCTTCTGAGGGCCGAAAACGCGATATCGGCCGATTTGCGATCTGTCAGCAGATTCGGTTTCTGGGCAGTTTACATGTCGAACTGCACGGTAGAAACGATAAAACAGCTCCTCCGTGCAGTTTTCATACCGAGTCACCGTCCACTGGGCTCAGCGAGAAAACGCGATTTCGGCGCTTCTGAGGGCCGAAAACGCGATATCGGCCGATTTTCGATCTGTCAGCAGATTCGGTTTCTGGGCAGTTTACATGTCGAACTGCACGGTAGAAACGATAAAACAGCTCCTCCGTGCAGTTTTCATACCGAGTCACCGTCCACTGGGCTCAGCGAGAAAACGCGATTTCGGCGCTTCTGAGGGCCGAAAACGCGATATCGGCCGATTTGCGATCTGTCAGCAGATTCGGTTTCTGGGCAGTTTACATGTCGAACTGCACGGTAGAAACGATAAAACAGCTCCTCCGTGCAGTTTTCATACCGAGTCACCGTCCACTGGGCTCAGCGAGAAAACGCGATTTCGGCGCTTCTGAGGGCCGAAAACGCGATATCGGCCGATTTGCGATCTGTCAGCAGATTCGGTTTCTGGGCAGTTTACATGTCGAACTGCACGGTAGAAACGATAAAACAGCTCCTCCGTGCAGTTTTCATACCGAGTCACCGTCCACTGGGCTCAGCGAGAAAACGCGATTTCGGCGCTTCTGAGGGCCGAAAACGCGATATCGGCCGATTTGCGATCTGTCAGCAGATTCGGTTTCTGGGCAGTTTACATGTCGAACTGCACGGTAGAAACGATAAAACAGCTCCTCCGTGCAGTTTTCATACCGAGTCACCGTCCACTGGGCTCAGCGAGAAAACGCGATTTCGGCGCTTCTGAGGGCCGAAAACGCGATATCGGCCGATTTTCGATCTGTCAGCAGATTCGGTTTCTGGGCAGTTTACATGTCGAACTGCACGGTAGAAACGATAAAACAGCTCCTCCGTGCAGTTTTCATACCGAGTCACCGTCCACTGGGCTCAGCGAGAAAACGCGATTTCGGCGCTTCTGAGGGCCGAAAACGCGATATCGGCCGATTTGCGATCTGTCAGCAGATTCGGTTTCTGGGCAGTTTACATGTCGAACTGCACGGTAGAAACGATAAAACAGCTCCTCCGTGCAGTTTTCATACCGAGTCACCGTCCACTGGGCTCAGCGAGAAAACGCGATTTCGGCGCTTCTGAGGGCCGAAAACGCGATATCGGCCGATTTTCGATCTGTCAGCAGATTCGGTTTCTGGGCAGTTTACATGTCGAACTGCACGGTAGAAACGATAAAACAGCTCCTCCGTGCAGTTTTCATACCGAGTCACCGTCCACTGGGCTCAGCGAGAAAACGCGATTTCGGCGCTTCTGAGGGCCGAAAACGCGATATCGGCCGATTTTCGATCTGTCAGCAGATTCGGTTTCTGGGCAGTTTACATGTCGAACTGCACGGTAGAAACGATAAAACAGCTCCTCCGTGCAGTTTTCATACCGAGTCACCGTCCACTGGGCTCAGCGAGAAAACGCGATTTCGGCGCTTCTGAGGGCCGAAAACGCGATATCGGCCGATTTGCGATCTGTCAGCAGATTCGGTTTCTGGGCAGTTTACATGTCGAACTGCACGGTAGAAACGATAAAACAGCTCCTCCGTGCAGTTTTCATACCGAGTCACCGTCCACTGGGCTCAGCGAGAAAACGCGATTTCGGCGCTTCTGAGGGCCGAAAACGCGATATCGGCCGATTTTCGATCTGTCAGCAGATTCGGTTTCTGGGCAGTTTACATGTCGAACTGCACGGTAGAAACGATAAAACAGCTCCTCCGTGCAGTTTTCATACCGAGTCACCGTCCACTGGGCTCAGCGAGAAAACGCGATTTCGGCGCTTCTGAGGGCCGAAAACGCGATATCGGCCGATTTGCGATCTGTCAGCAGATTCGGTTTCTGGGCAGTTTACATGTCGAACTGCACGGTAGAAACGATAAAACAGCTCCTCCGTGCAGTTTTCATACCGAGTCACCGTCCACTGGGCTCAGCGAGAAAACGCGATTTCGGCGCTTCTGAGGGCCGAAAACGCGATATCGGCCGATTTTCGATCTGTCAGCAGATTCGGTTTCTGGGCAGTTTACATGTCGAACTGCACGGTAGAAACGATAAAACAGCTCCTCCGTGCAGTTTTCATACCGAGTCACCGTCCACTGGGCTCAGCGAGAAAACGCGATTTCGGCGCTTCTGAGGGCCGAAAACGCGATATCGGCCGATTTGCGATCTGTCAGCAGATTCGGTTTCTGGGCAGTTTACATGTCGAACTGCACGGTAGAAACGATAAAACAGCTCCTCCGTGCAGTTTTCATACCGAGTCACCGTCCACTGGGCTCAGCGAGAAAACGCGATTTCGGCGCTTCTGAGGGCCGAAAACGCGATATCGGCCGATTTGCGATCTGTCAGCAGATTCGGTTTCTGGGCAGTTTACATGTCGAACTGCACGGTAGAAACGATAAAACAGCTCCTCCGTGCAGTTTTCATACCGAGTCACCGTCCACTGGGCTCAGCG
Organism: Cryptocheilus praepositus; assembly: GCA_033815515.1. Taxonomy (NCBI): domain Eukaryota; kingdom Metazoa; phylum Arthropoda; class Insecta; order Hymenoptera; family Pompilidae; genus Cryptocheilus; species Cryptocheilus praepositus. Next base: position 133,975 of record JAWWQZ010000003.1, on the reverse strand, counting down.
AGAAAACGCGATTTCGGCGCTTCTGAGGGCCGAAAACGCGATATCGGCCGATTTTCGATCTGTCAGCAGATTCGGTTTCTGGGCAGTTTACATGTCGAACTGCACGGTAGAAACGATAAAACAGCTCCTCCGTGCAGTTTTCATACCGAGTCACCGTCCACTGGGCTCAGCGAGAAAACGCGATTTCGGCGCTTCTGAGGGCCGAAAACGCGATATCGGCCGATTTGCGATCTGTCAGCAGATTCGGTTTCTGGGCAGTTTACATGTCGAACTGCACGGTGAAAACGATAAAACAGCTCCTCCGTGCAGTTTTCATACCGAGTCACCGTCCACTGGCTCAGCGAGAAAACGCGATTTCGGCGCTTCTGAGGGCCGAAAAAACGCGATATCGGATTTGCGATCTGTCAGCAGATTCGGTTTCTGGGCAGTTTACATGTCGAACTGCACGGTAGAAACGATAAAACAGCTCCTCCGTGCAGTTTTCATACCGAGTCACCGTCCACTGGGCTCAGCGAGAAAACGCGATTTCGGCGCTTCTGAGGGCCGAAAACGCGATATCGGCCGATTTTCGATCTGTCAGCAGATTCGGTTTCTGGGCAGTTTACATGTCGAACTGCACGGTAGAAACGATAAAACAGCTCCTCCGTGCAGTTTTCATACCGAGTCACCGTCCACTGGGCTCAGCGAGAAAACGCGATTTCGGCGCTTCTGAGGGCCGAAAACGCGATATCGGCCGATTTTCGATCTGTCAGCAGATTCGGTTTCTGGGCAGTTTACATGTCGAACTGCACGGTAGAAACGATAAAACAGCTCCTCCGTGCAGTTTTCATACCGAGTCACCGTCCACTGGGCTCAGCGAGAAAACGCGATTTCGGCGCTTCTGAGGGCCGAAAACGCGATATCGGCCGATTTGCGATCTGTCAGCAGATTCGGTTTCTGGGCAGTTTACATGTCGAACTGCACGGTAGAAACGATAAAACAGCTCCTCCGTGCAGTTTTCATACCGAGTCACCGTCCACTGGGCTCAGCGAGAAAACGCGATTTCGGCGCTCCTGAGGGCCGAAAACGCGATATCGGCCGATTTTCGATCTGTCAGCAGATTCGGTTTCTGGGCAGTTTACATGTCGAACTGCACGGTAGAAACGATAAAACAGCTCCTCCGTGCAGTTTTCATACCGAGTCACCGTCCACTGGGCTCAGCGAGAAAACGCGATTTCGGCGCTTCTGAGGGCCGAAAACGCGATATCGGCCGATTTTCGATCTGTCAGCAGATTCGGTTTCTGGGCAGTTTACATGTCGAACTGCACGGTAGAAACGATAAAACAGCTCCTCCGTGCAGTTTTCATACCGAGTCACCGTCCACTGGGCTCAGCGAGAAAACGCGATTTCGGCGCTTCTGAGGGCCGAAAACGCGATATCGGCCGATTTTCGATCTGTCAGCAGATTCGGTTTCTGGGCAGTTTACATGTCGAACTGCACGGTAGAAACGATAAAACAGCTCCTCCGTGCAGTTTTCATACCGAGTCACCGTCCACTGGGCTCAGCGAGAAAACGCGATTTCGGCGCTTCTGAGGGCCGAAAACGCGATATCGGCCGATTTGCGATCTGTCAGCAGATTCGGTTTCTGGGCAGTTTACATGTCGAACTGCACGGTAGAAACGATAAAACAGCTCCTCCGTGCAGTTTTCATACCGAGTCACCGTCCACTGGGCTCAGCGAGAAAACGCGATTTCGGCGCTTCTGAGGGCCGAAAACGCGATATCGGCCGATTTTCGATCTGTCAGCAGATTCGGTTTCTGGGCAGTTTACATGTCGAACTGCACGGTAGAAACGATAAAACAGCTCCTCCGTGCAGTTTTCATACCGAGTCACCGTCCACTGGGCTCAGCGAGAAAACGCGATTTCGGCGCTTCTGAGGGCCGAAAACGCGATATCGGCCGATTTGCGATCTGTCAGCAGATTCGGTTTCTGGGCAGTTTACATGTCGAACTGCACGGTAGAAACGATAAAACAGCTCCTCCGTGCAGTTTTCATACCGAGTCACCGTCCACTGGGCTCAGCGAGAAAACGCGATTTCGGCGCTTCTGAGGGCCGAAAACGCGATATCGGCCGATTTGCGATCTGTCAGCAGATTCGGTTTCTGGGCAGTTTACATGTCGAACTGCACGGTAGAAACGATAAAACAGCTCCTCCGTGCAGTTTTCATACCGAGTCACCGTCCACTGGGCTCAGCGAGAAAACGCGATTTCGGCGCTTCTGAGGGCCGAAAACGCGATATCGGCCGATTTGCGATCTGTCAGCAGATTCGGTTTCTGGGCAGTTTACATGTCGAACTGCACGGTAGAAACGATAAAACAGCTCCTCCGTGCAGTTTTCATACCGAGTCACCGTCCACTGGGCTCAGCGAGAAAACGCGATTTCGGCGCTTCTGAGGGCCGAAAACGCGATATCGGCCGATTTGCGATCTGTCAGCAGATTCGGTTTCTGGGCAGTTTACATGTCGAACTGCACGGTAGAAACGATAAAACAGCTCCTCCGTGCAGTTTTCATACCGAGTCACCGTCCACTGGGCTCAGCGAGAAAACGCGATTTCGGCGCTTCTGAGGGCCGAAAACGCGATATCGGCCGATTTGCGATCTGTCAGCAGATTCGGTTTCTGGGCAGTTTACATGTCGAACTGCACGGTAGAAACGATAAAACAGCTCCTCCGTGCAGTTTTCATACCGAGTCACCGTCCACTGGGCTCAGCGAGAAAACGCGATTTCGGCGCTTCTGAGGGCCGAAAACGCGATATCGGCCGATTTGCGATCTGTCAGCAGATTCGGTTTCTGGGCAGTTTACATGTCGAACTGCACGGTAGAAACGATAAAACAGCTCCTCCGTGCAGTTTTCATACCGAGTCACCGTCCACTGGGCTCAGCGAGAAAACGCGATTTCGGCGCTTCTGAGGGCCGAAAACGCGATATCGGCCGATTTTCGATCTGTCAGCAGATTCGGTTTCTGGGCAGTTTACATGTCGAACTGCACGGTAGAAACGATAAAACAGCTCCTCCGTGCAGTTTTCATACCGAGTCACCGTCCACTGGGCTCAGCGAGAAAACGCGATTTCGGCGCTTCTGAGGGCCGAAAACGCGATATCGGCCGATTTTCGATCTGTCAGCAGATTCGGTTTCTGGGCAGTTTACATGTCGAACTGCACGGTAGAAACGATAAAACAGCTCCTCCGTGCAGTTTTCATACCGAGTCACCGTCCACTGGGCTCAGCGAGAAAACGCGATTTCGGCGCTTCTGAGGGCCGAAAACGCGATATCGGCCGATTTTCGATCTGTCAGCAGATTCGGTTTCTGGGCAGTTTACATGTCGAACTGCACGGTAGAAACGATAAAACAGCTCCTCCGTGCAGTTTTCATACCGAGTCACCGTCCACTGGGCTCAGCGAGAAAACGCGATTTCGGCGCTTCTGAGGGCCGAAAACGCGATATCGGCCGATTTGCGATCTGTCAGCAGATTCGGTTTCTGGGCAGTTTACATGTCGAACTGCACGGTAGAAACGATAAAACAGCTCCTCCGTGCAGTTTTCATACCGAGTCACCGTCCACTGGGCTCAGCGAGAAAACGCGATTTCGGCGCTTCTGAGGGCCGAAAACGCGATATCGGCCGATTTGCGATCTGTCAGCAGATTCGGTTTCTGGGCAGTTTACATGTCGAACTGCACGGTAGAAACGATAAAACAGCTCCTCCGTGCAGTTTTCATACCGAGTCACCGTCCACTGGGCTCAGCGAGAAAACGCGATTTCGGCGCTTCTGAGGGCCGAAAACGCGATATCGGCCGATTTGCGATCTGTCAGCAGATTCGGTTTCTGGGCAGTTACATAATCGTCCACTGGGCTCAGCGAGAAAACGCGATTTTTCTGACATGTCGAACTGCACGGTAGAAACGATAAAACAGCTCCTCCGTGCAGTTTTCATACCGAGTCACCGTCCACTGGGCTCAGCGAGAAAACGCGATTTCGGCGCTTCTGAGGGCCGAAAACGCGATATCGGCCGATTTTCGATCTGTCAGCAGATTCGGTTTCTGGGCAGTTTACATGTCGAACTGCACGGTAGAAACGATAAAACAGCTCCTCCGTGCAGTTTTCATACCGAGTCACCGTCCACTGGGCTCAGCGAGAAAACGCGATTTCGGCGCTTCTGAGGGCCGAAAACGCGATATCGGCCGATTTGCGATCTGTCAGCAGATTCGGTTTCTGGGCAGTTTACATGTCGAACTGCACGGTAGAAACGATAAAACAGCTCCTCCGTGCAGTTTTCATACCGAGTCACCGTCCACTGGGCTCAGCGAGAAAACGCGATTTCGGCGCTTCTGAGGGCCGAAAACGCGATATCGGCCGATTTTCGATCTGTCAGCAGATTCGGTTTCTGGGCAGTTTACATGTCGAACTGCACGGTAGAAACGATAAAACAGCTCCTCCGTGCAGTTTTCATACCGAGTCACCGTCCACTGGGCTCAGCGAGAAAACGCGATTTCGGCGCTTCTGAGGGCCGAAAACGCGATATCGGCCGATTTTCGATCTGTCAGCAGATTCGGTTTCTGGGCAGTTTACATGTCGAACTGCACGGTAGAAACGATAAAACAGCTCCTCCGTGCAGTTTTCATACCGAGTCACCGTCCACTGGGCTCAGCGAGAAAACGCGATTTCGGCGCTTCTGAGGGCCGAAAACGCGATATCGGCCGATTTGCGATCTGTCAGCAGATTCGGTTTCTGGGCAGTTTACATGTCGAACTGCACGGTAGAAACGATAAAACAGCTCCTCCGTGCAGTTTTCATACCGAGTCACCGTCCACTGGGCTCAGCGAGAAAACGCGATTTCGGCGCTTCTGAGGGCCGAAAACGCGATATCGGCCGATTTGCGATCTGTCAGCAGATTCGGTTTCTGGGCAGTTTACATGTCGAACTGCACGGTAGAAACGATAAAACAGCTCCTCCGTGCAGTTTTCATACCGAGTCACCGTCCACTGGGCTCAGCGAGAAAACGCGATTTCGGCGCTTCTGAGGGCCGAAAACGCGATATCGGCCGATTTTCGATCTGTCAGCAGATTCGGTTTCTGGCAGTTTACATGTCGAACTGCACGGTAGAAACGATAAAACAGCTCCTCCGTGCAGTTTTCATACCGAGTCACCGTCCACTGGGCTCAGCGAGAAAACGCGATTTCGGCGCTTCTGAGGGCCGAAAACGCGATATCGGCCGATTTTCGATCTGTCAGCAGATTCGGTTTCTGGGCAGTTTACATGTCGAACTGCACGGTAGAAACGATAAAACAGCTCCTCCGTGCAGTTTTCATACCGAGTCACCGTCCACTGGGCTCAGCGAGAAAACGCGATTTCGATCTGTCAGCAGATTCGGTTTCTGGGCAGTTTAGGAACTGCACGGTAGAAACGAAAACGCGATATCCGAGTCACCGTCCACTCGGCCGATTTCGCGAAAACGCGATATCTTTTCGATCAGCAGATTCGGTTTCTGGGCAGTTTACATGTCGAACTGCACGGTAGAAACGATAAAACAGCTCCTCCGTGCAGTTTTCATACCGAGTCACCGTCCACTGGGCTCAGCGAGAAAACGCGATTTCGGCGCTTCTGAGGGCCGAAAACGCGATATCGGCCGATTTTCGATCTGTCAGCAGATTCGGTTTCTGGGCAGTTTACATGTCGAACTGCACGGTAGAAACGATAAAACAGCTCCTCCGTGCAGTTTTCATACCGAGTCACCGTCCACTGGGCTCAGCGAGAAAACGCGATTTCGGCGCTTCTGAGGGCCGAAAACGCGATATCGGCCGATTTTCGATCTGTCAGCAGATTCGGTTTCTGGGCAGTTTACATGTCGAACTGCACGGTAGAAACGATAAAACAGCTCCTCCGTGCAGTTTTCATACCGAGTCACCGTCCACTGGGCTCAGCGAGAAAACGCGATTTCGGCGCTTCTGAGGGCCGAAAACGCGATATCGGCCGATTTGCGATCTGTCAGCAGATTCGGTTTCTGGGCAGTTTACATGTCGAACTGCACGGTAGAAACGATAAAACAGCTCCTCCGTGCAGTTTTCATACCGAGTCACCGTCCACTGGGCTCAGCGAGAAAACGCGATTTCGGCGCTTCTGAGGGCCGAAAACGCGATATCGGCCGATTTTCGATCTGTCAGCAGATTCGGTTTCTGGGCAGTTTACATGTCGAACTGCACGGTAGAAACGATAAAACAGCTCCTCCGTGCAGTTTTCATACCGAGTCACCGTCCACTGGGCTCAGCGAGAAAACGCGATTTCGGCGCTTCTGAGGGCCGAAAACGCGATATCGGCCGATTTGCGATCTGTCAGCAGATTCGGTTTCTGGGCAGTTTACATGTCGAACTGCACGGTAGAAACGATAAAACAGCTCCTCCGTGCAGTTTTCATACCGAGTCACCGTCCACTGGGCTCAGCGAGAAAACGCGATTTCGGCGCTTCTGAGGGCCGAAAACGCGATATCGGCCGATTTTCGATCTGTCAGCAGATTCGGTTTCTGGGCAGTTTACATGTCGAACTGCACGGTAGAAACGATAAAACAGCTCCTCCGTGCAGTTTTCATACCGAGTCACCGTCCACTGGGCTCAGCGAGAAAACGCGATTTCGGCGCTTCTGAGGGCCGAAAACGCGATATCGGCCGATTTGCGATCTGTCAGCAGATTCGGTTTCTGGGCAGTTTACATGTCGAACTGCACGGTAGAAACGATAAAACAGCTCCTCCGTGCAGTTTTCATACCGAGTCACCGTCCACTGGGCTCAGCGAGAAAACGCGATTTCGGCGCTTCTGAGGGCCGAAAACGCGATATCGGCCGATTTTCGATTTCAGCGATTCTGTCAGCAGATAAAACGGTTCCTCCGTGCAGTTTTCATACCGAGTCACCGTCCACTCGGCTCAGCGAGAAAACGCGATTTCGGCACTTCTGAGGGCCGAAAACGCGATATCGGCCGATTTTCGATCTGTCAGCAGATTCGGTTTCTGGGCAGTTTACATGTCGAACTGCACGGTAGAAACGATAAAACAGCTCCTCCGTGCAGTTTTCATACCGAGTCACCGTCCACTGGGCTCAGCGAGAAAACGCGATTTCGGCGCTTCTGAGGGCCGAAAACGCGATATCGGCCGATTTGCGATCTGTCAGCAGATTCGGTTTCTGGGCAGTTTACATGTCGAACTGCACGGTAGAAACGATAAAACAGCTCCTCCGTGCAGTTTTCATACCGAGTCACCGTCCACTGGGCTCAGCGAGAAAACGCGATTTCGGCGCTTCTGAGGGCCGAAAACGCGATATCGGCCGATTTTCGATCTGTCAGCAGATTCGGTTTCTGGGCAGTTTACATGTCGAACTGCACGGTAGAAACGATAAAACAGCTCCTCCGTGCAGTTTTCATACCGAGTCACCGTCCACTGGGCTCAGCGAGAAAACGCGATTTCGGCGCTTCTGAGGGCCGAAAACGCGATATCGGCCGATTTTCGATCTGTCAGCAGATTCGGTTTCTGGGCAGTTTACATGTCGAACTGCACGGTAGAAACGATAAAACAGCTCCTCCGTGCAGTTTTCATACCGAGTCACCGTCCACTGGGCTCAGCGAGAAAACGCGATTTCGGCGTTTGAGGGCCGAAAACGCGATATCGGCCGATTTGCGATCTGTCAGCAGATTCGGTTTCTGGGCAGTTTACATGTCGAACTGCACGGTAGAAACGATAAAACAGCTCCTCCGTGCAGTTTTCATACCGAGTCACCGTCCACTGGGCTCAGCGAGAAAACGCGATTTCGGCGCTTCTGAGGGCCGAAAACGCGATATCGGCCGATTTGCGATCTGTCAGCAGATTCGGTTTCTGGGCAGTTTACATGTCGAACTGCACGGTAGAAACGATAAAACAGCTCCTCCGTGCAGTTTTCATACCGAGTCACCGTCCACTGGGCTCAGCGAGAAAACGCGATTTCGGCGCTTCTGAGGGCCGAAAACGCGATATCGGCCGATTTGCGATCTGTCAGCAGATTCGGTTTCTGGGCAGTTTACATGTCGAACTGCACGGTAGAAACGATAAAACAGCTCCTCCGTGCAGTTTTCATACCGAGTCACCGTCCACTGGGCTCAGCGAGAAAACGCGATTTCGGCGCTTCTGAGGGCCGAAAACGCGATATCGGCCGATTTGCGATCTGTCAGCAGATTCGGTTTCTGGGCAGTTTACATGTCGAACTGCACGGTAGAAACGATAAAACAGCTCCTCCGTGCAGTTTTCATACCGAGTCACCGTCCACTGGGCTCAGCGAGAAAACGCGATTTCGGCGCTTCTGAGGGCCGAAAACGCGATATCGGCCGATTTGCGATCTGTCAGCAGATTCGGTTTCTGGGCAGTTTACATGTCGAACTGCACGGTAGAAACGATAAAACAGCTCCTCCGTGCAGTTTTCATACCGAGTCACCGTCCACTGGGCTCAGCGAGAAAACGCGATTTCGGCGCTTCTGAGGGCCGAAAACGCGATATCGGCCGATTTTCGATCTGTCAGCAGATTCGGTTTCTGGGCAGTTTACATGTCGAACTGCACGGTAGAAACGATAAAACAGCTCCTCCGTGCAGTTTTCATACCGAGTCACCGTCCACTGGGCTCAGCGAGAAAACGCGATTTCGGCGCTTCTGAGGGCCGAAAACGCGATATCGGCCGATTTTCGATCTGTCAGCAGATTCGGTTTCTGGGCAGTTTACATGTCGAACTGCACGGTAGAAACGATAAAACAGCTCCTCCGTGCAGTTTTCATACCGAGTCACCGTCCACTGGGCTCAGCGAGAAAACGCGATTTCGGCGCTTCTGAGGGCCGAAAACGCGATATCGGCCGATTTTCGATCTGTCAGCAGATTCGGTTTCTGGGCAGTTTACATGTCGAACTGCACGGTAGAAACGATAAAACAGCTCCTCCGTGCAGTTTTCATACCGAGTCACCGTCCACTGGGCTCAGCGAGAAAACGCGATTTCGGCGCTTCTGAGGGCCGAAAACGCGATATCGGCCGATTTGCGATCTGTCAGCAGATTCGGTTTCTGGGCAGTTTACATGTCGAACTGCACGGTAGAAACGATAAAACAGCTCCTCCGTGCAGTTTTCATACCGAGTCACCGTCCACTGGGCTCAGCGAGAAAACGCGATTTCGGCGCTTCTGAGGGCCGAAAACGCGATATCGGCCGATTTTCGATCTGTCAGCAGATTCGGTTTCTGGCAGTTTACATGTCGAACTGCACGGTAGAAACGATAAAACAGCTCCTCCGTGCAGTTTTCATACCGAGTCACCGTCCACTGGGCTCAGCGAGAAAACGCGATTTCGGCGCTTCTGAGGGCCGAAAACGCGATATCGGCCGATTTGCGATCTGTCAGCAGATTCGGTTTCTGGGCAGTTTACATGTCGAACTGCACGGTAGAAACGATAAAACAGCTCCTCCGTGCAGTTTTCATACCGAGTCACCGTCCACTGGGCTCAGCGAGAAAACGCGATTTCGGCGCTTCTGAGGGCCGAAAACGCGATATCGGCCGATTTGCGATCTGTCAGCAGATTCGGTTTCTGGGCAGTTTACATGTCGAACTGCACGGTAGAAACGATAAAACAGCTCCTCCGTGCAGTTTTCATACCGAGTCACCGTCCACTGGGCTCAGCGAGAAAACGCGATTTCGGCGCTTCTGAGGGCCGAAAACGCGATATCGGCCGATTTTCGATCTGTCAGCAGATTCGGTTTCTGGGCAGTTTACATGTCGAACTGCACGGTAGAAACGATAAAACAGCTCCTCCGCGCAGTTTTCATACCGAGTCACCGTCCACTGGGCTCAGCGAGAAAACGCGATTTCGGCGCTTCTGAGGGCCGAAAACGCGATATCGGCCGATTTTCGATCTGTCAGCAGATTCGGTTTCTGGGCAGTTTACATGTCGAACTGCACGGTAGAAACGATAAAACAGCTCCTCCGTGCAGTTTTCATACCGAGTCACCGTCCACTGGGCTCAGCGAGAAAACGCGATTTCGGCGCTTCTGAGGGCCGAAAACGCGATATCGGCCGATTTTCGATCTGTCAGCAGATTCGGTTTCTGGGCAGTTTACATGTCGAACTGCACGGTAGAAACGATAAAACAGCTCCTCCGTGCAGTTTTCATACCGAGTCACCGTCCACTGGGCTCAGCGAGAAAACGCGATTTCGGCGCTTCTGAGGGCCGAAAACGCGATATCGGCCGATTTTCGATCTGTCAGCAGATTCGGTTTCTGGGCAGTTTACATGTCGAACTGCACGGTAGAAACGATAAAACAGCTCCTCCGTGCAGTTTTCATACCGAGTCACCGTCCACTGGGCTCAGCGAGAAAACGCGATTTCGGCGCTTCTGAGGGCCGAAAACGCGATATCGGCCGATTTGCGATCTGTCAGCAGATTCGGTTTCTGGGCAGTTTACATGTCGAACTGCACGGTAGAAACGATAAAACAGCTCCTCCGTGCAGTTTTCATACCGAGTCACCGTCCACTGGGCTCAGCGAGAAAACGCGATTTCGGCGCTTCTGAGGGCCGAAAACGCGATATCGGCCGATTTTCGATCTGTCAGCAGATTCGGTTTCTGGGCAGTTTACATGTCGAACTGCACGGTAGAAACGATAAAACAGCTCCTCCGTGCAGTTTTCATACCGAGTCACCGTCCACTGGGCTCAGCGAGAAAACGCGATTTCGGCGCTTCTGAGGGCCGAAAACGCGATATCGGCCGATTTTCGATCTGTCAGCAGATTCGGTTTCTGGGCAGTTTACATGTCGAACTGCACGGTAGAAACGATAAAACAGCTCCTCCGTGCAGTTTTCATACCGAGTCACCGTCCACTGGGCTCAGCGAGAAAACGCGATTTCGGCGTTCCTGAGGGCCGAAAACGCGATATCGGCCGATTTGCGATCTGTCAGCAGATTCGGTTTCTGGGCAGTTTACATGTCGAACTGCACGGTAGAAACGATAAAACAGCTCCTCCGTGCAGTTTTCATACCGAGTCACCGTCCACTGGGCTCAGCGAGAAAACGCGATTTCGGCGCTTCTGAGGGCCGAAAACGCGATATCGGCCGATTTGCGATCTGTCAGCAGATTCGGTTTCTGGGCAGTTTACATGTCGAACTGCACGGTAGAAACGATAAAACAGCTCCTCCGTGCAGTTTTCATACCGAGTCACCGTCCACTGGGCTCAGCGAGAAAACGCGATTTCGGCACTTGAGGGCCGAAAACGCGATATCGGCCGATTTGCGATCTGTCAGCAGATTCGGTTTCTGGGCAGTTTACATGTCGAACTGCACGGTAGAAACGATAAAACAGCTCCTCCGTGCAGTTTTCATACCGAGTCACCGTCCACTGGGCTCAGCGAGAAAACGCGATTTCGGCGCTTCTGAGGGCCGAAAAAACGCGATATCGGCCGATTTGCGATCTGTCAGCAGATTCGGTTTCTGGGCAGTTTACATGTCGAACTGCACGGTAGAAACGATAAAACAGCTCCTCCGTGCAGTTTTCATACCGAGTCACCGTCCACTGGGCTCAGCGAGAAAACGCGATTTCGGCACTTCTGAGGGCCGAAAACGCGATATCGGCCGATTTTCGATCTGTCAGCAGATTCGGTTTCTGGGCAGTTTACATGTCGAACTGCACGGTAGAAACGATAAAACAGCTCCTCCGTGCAGTTTTCATACCGAGTCACCGTCCACTGGGCTCAGCGAGAAAACGCGATTTCGGCGCTTCTGAGGGCCGAAAACGCGATATCGGCCGATTTTCGATCTGTCAGCAGATTCGGTTTCTGGGCAGTTTACATGTCGAACTGCACGGTAGAAACGATAAAACAGCTCCTCCGTGCAGTTTTCATACCGAGTCACCGTCCACTGGGCTCAGCGAGAAAACGCGATTTCGGCGCTTCTGAGGGCCGAAAACGCGATATCGGCCGATTTTCGATCTGTCAGCAGATTCGGTTTCTGGGCAGTTTACATGTCGAACTGCACGGTAGAAACGATAAAACAGCTCCTCCGTGCAGTTTTCATACCGAGTCACCGTCCACTGGGGTCAGCGAGAAAACGCGATTTCGGCGCTTCTGAGGGCCGAAAACGCGATATCGGCCGATTTGCGATCTGTCAGCAGATTCGGTTTCTGGGCAGTTTACATGTCGAACTGCACGGTAGAAACGATAAAACAGCTCCTCCGTGCAGTTTTCATACCGAGTCACCGTCCACTGGCTCAGCGAGAAAACGCGATTTCGGCGCTTCTGAGGGCCGAAAACGCGATATCGGCCGATTTGCGATCTGTCAGCAGATTCGGTTTCTGGGCAGTTTACATGTCGAACTGCACGGTAGAAACGATAAAACAGCTCCTCCGTGCAGTTTTCATACCGAGTCACCGTCCACTGGGCTCAGCGAGAAAACGCGATTTCGGCGCTTCTGAGGGCCGAAAACGCGATATCGGCCGATTTGCGATCTGTCAGCAGATTCGGTTTCTGGGCAGTTTACATGTCGAACTGCACGGTAGAAACGATAAAACAGCTCCTCCGTGCAGTTTTCATACCGAGTCACCGTCCACTGGGCTCAGCGAGAAAACGCGATTTCGGCGCTTCTGAGGGCCGAAAACGCGATATCGGCCGATTTGCGATCTGTCAGCAGATTCGGTTTCTGGGCAGTTTACATGTCGAACTGCACGGTAGAAACGATAAAACAGCTCCTCCGTGCAGTTTTCATACCGAGTCACCGTCCACTGGGCTCAGCGAGAAAACGCGATTTCGGCGCTTCTGAGGGCCGAAAACGCGATATCGGCCGATTTGCGATCTGTCAGCAGATTCGGTTTCTGGGCAGTTTACATGTCGAACTGCACGGTAGAAACGATAAAACAGCTCCTCCGTGCAGTTTTCATACCGAGTCACCGTCCACTGGGCTCAGCGAGAAAACGCGATTTCGGCGCTTCTGAGGGCCGAAAACGCGATATCGGCCGATTTGCGATCTGTCAGCAGATTCGGTTTCTGGGCAGTTTACATGTCGAACTGCACGGTAGAAACGATAAAACAGCTCCTCCGTGCAGTTTTCATACCGAGTCACCGTCCACTGGGCTCAGCGAGAAAACGCGATTTCGGCGCTTCCTGAGGGCCGAAAACGCGATATCGGCCGATTTTCGATCTGTCAGCAGATTCGGTTTCTGGGCAGTTTACATGTCGAACTGCACGGTAGAAACGATAAAACAGCTCCTCCGTGCAGTTTTCATACCGAGTCACCGTCCACTGGGCTCAGCGAGAAAACGCGATTTCGGCGCTTCTGAGGGCCGAAAACGCGATATCGGCCGATTTTCGATCTGTCAGCAGATTCGGTTTCTGGGCAGTTTACATGTCGAACTGCACGGTAGAAACGATAAAACAGCTCCTCCGTGCAGTTTTCATACCGAGTCACCGTCCACTGGGCTCAGCGAGAAAACGCGATTTCGGCGCTTCTGAGGGCCGAAAACGCGATATCGGCCGATTTTCGATCTGTCAGCAGATTCGGTTTCTGGGCAGTTTACATGTCGAACTGCACGGTAGAAACGATAAAACAGCTCCTCCGTGCAGTTTTCATACCGAGTCACCGTCCACTGGGCTCAGCGAGAAAACGCGATTTCGGCGCTTCTGAGGGCCGAAAACGCGATATCGGCCGATTTGCGATCTGTCAGCAGATTCGGTTTCTGGGCAGTTTACATGTCGAACTGCACGGTAGAAACGATAAAACAGCTCCTCCGTGCAGTTTTCATACCGAGTCACCGTCCACTGGGCTCAGCGAGAAAACGCGATTTCGGCGCTTCTGAGGGCCGAAAACGCGATATCGGCCGATTTTCGATCTGTCAGCAGATTCGGTTTCTGGGCAGTTTACATGTCGAACTGCACGGTAGAAACGATAAAACAGCTCCTCCGTGCAGTTTTCATACCGAGTCACCGTCCACTCGGCTCAGCGAGAAAACGCGATTTCGGCGCTTCTGAGGGCCGAAAACGCGATATCGGCCGATTTTCGATCTGTCAGCAGATTCGGTTTTTTGGCAGTTTACATGTCGAACTGCACGGTAGAAACGATAAAACAGCTCCTCCGGTCAGTTTTCATACCGAGTCACCGTCCACTGGGCTCAGCGAGAAAACGCGATTTCGGCGCTTCTGAGGGCCGAAAACGCGATATCGGCCGATTTGCGATCTGTCAGCAGATTCGGTTTCTGGGCAGTTTACATGTCGAACTGCACGGTAGAAACGATAAAACAGCTCCTCCGTGCAGTTTTCATACCGAGTCACCGTCCACTGGGCTCAGCGAGAAAACGCGATTTCGGCGTTTCTGAGGGCCGAAAACGCGATATCGGCCGATTTGCGATCTGTCAGCAGATTCGGTTTCTGGGCAGTTTACATGTCGAACTGCACGGTAGAAACGATAAAACAGCTCCCCGTGCAGTTTTCATACCGAGTCACCGTCCACTGGGCTCAGCGAGAAAACGCGATTTCGGCGCTTCTGAGGGCCGAAAACGCGATATCGGCCGATTTGCGATCTGTCAGCAGATTCGGTTTCTGGGCAGTTTACATGTCGAACTGCACGGTAGAAACGATAAAACAGCTCCTCCGTGCAGTTTTCATACCGAGTCACCGTCCACTGGGCTCAGCGAGAAAACGCGATTTCGGCGCTTCTGAGGGCCGAAAACGCGATATCGGCCGATTTGCGATCTGTCAGCAGATTCGGTTTCTGGGCAGTTTACATGTCGAACTGCACGGTAGAAACGATAAAACAGCTCCTCCGTGCAGTTTTCATACCGAGTCACCGTCCACTGGGCTCAGCGAGAAAACGCGATTTCGGCACTTCTGAGGGCCGAAAACGCGATATCGGCCGATTTTCGATCTGTCAGCAGATTCGGTTTCTGGGCAGTTTACATGTCGAACTGCACGGTAGAAACGATAAAACAGCTCCTCCGTGCAGTTTTCATACCGAGTCACCGTCCACTGGGCTCAGCGAGAAAACGCGATTTCGGCGCTTCTGAGGGCCGAAAACGCGATATCGGCCGATTTTCGATCTGTCAGCAGATTCGGTTTCTGGGCAGTTTACATGTCGAACTGCACGGTAGAAACGATAAAACAGCTCCTCCGTGCAGTTTTCATACCGAGTCACCGTCCACTGGGCTCAGCGAGAAAACGCGATTTCGGCGCTTCTGAGGGCCGAAAACGCGATATCGGCCGATTTTCGATCTGTCAGCAGATTCGGTTTCTGGGCAGTTTACATGTCGAACTGCACGGTAGAAACGATAAAACAGCTCCTCCGTGCAGTTTTCATACCGAGTCACCGTCCACTGGGCTCAGCGAGAAAACGCGATTTCGGCGCTTCTGAGGGCCGAAAACGCGATATCGGCCGATTTTCGATCTGTCAGCAGATTCGGTTTCTGGGCAGTTTACATGTCGAACTGCACGGTAGAAACGATAAAACAGCTCCTCCGTGCAGTTTTCATACCGAGTCACCGTCCACTGGGCTCAGCGAGAAAACGCGATTTCGGCGCTTCTGAGGGCCGAAAACGCGATATCGGCCGATTTGCGATCTGTCAGCAGATTCGGTTTCTGGGCAGTTTACATGTCGAACTGCACGGTAGAAACGATAAAACAGCTCCCCGTGCAGTTTTCATACCGAGTCACCGTCCACTGGGCTCAGCGAGAAAACGCGATTTCGGCGCTTCTGAGGGCCGAAAACGCGATATCGGCCGATTTGCGATCTGTCAGCAGATTCGGTTTCTGGGCAGTTTACATGTCGAACTGCACGGTAGAAACGATAAAACAGCTCCTCCGTGCAGTTTTCATACCGAGTCACCGTCCACTGGGCTCAGCGAGAAAACGCGATTTCGGCACTCCTGAGGGCCGAAAACGCGATATCGGCCGATTTTCGATCTGTCAGCAGATTCGGTTTCTGGGCAGTTTACATGTCGAACTGCACGGTAGAAACGATAAAACAGCTCCTCCGTGCAGTTTTCATACCGAGTCACCGTCCACTGGGCTCAGCGAGAAAACGCGATTTCGGCGCTTCTGAGGGCCGAAAACGCGATATCGGCCGATTTGCGATCTGTCAGCAGATTCGGTTTCTGGGCAGTTTACATGTCGAACTGCACGGTAGAAACGATAAAACAGCTCCTCCGTGCAGTTTTCATACCGAGTCACCGTCCACTGGGCTCAGCGAGAAAACGCGATTTCGGCGCTTCTGAGGGCCGAAAACGCGATATCGGCCGATTTGCGATCTGTCAGCAGATTCGGTTTCTGGGCAGTTTACATGTCGAACTGCACGGTAGAAACGATAAAACAGCTCCTCCGTGCAGTTTTCATACCGAGTCACCGTCCACGAACTGCACGGTGAAAACGATAAAACAGCTCCTCCGTGCAGTTTTCATACCGAGTCACCGTCCACTGGGCTCAGCGAGAAAACGCGATTTCGGCGCTTCTGAGGGCCGAAAACGCGATATCGGCCGATTTTCGATCTGTCAGCAGATTCGGTTTCTGGGCAGTTTACATGTCGAACTGCACGGTAGAAACGATAAAACAGCTCCTCCGTGCAGTTTTCATACCGAGTCACCGTCCACTGGGCTCAGCGAGAAAACGCGATTTCGGCGCTTCTGAGGGCCGAAAACGCGATATCGGCCGATTTGCGATCTGTCAGCAGATTCGGTTTCTGGGCAGTTTACATGTCGAACTGCACGGTAGAAACGATAAAACAGCTCCTCCGTGCAGTTTTCATACCGAGTCACCGTCCACTGGGCTCAGCGAGAAAACGCGATTTCGGCGCTTCTGAGGGCCGAAAACGCGATATCGGCCGATTTGCGATCTGTCAGCAGATTCGGTTTCTGGGCAGTTTACATGTCGAACTGCACGGTAGAAACGATAAAACAGCTCCTCCGTGCAGTTTTCATACCGAGTCACCGTCCACTGGGCTCAGCGAGAAAACGCGATTTCGGCGCTTCTGAGGGCCGAAAACGCGATATCGGCCGATTTGCGATCTGTCAGCAGATTCGGTTTCTGGGCAGTTTACATGTCGAACTGCACGGTAGAAACGATAAAACAGCTCCTCCGTGCAGTTTTCATACCGAGTCACCGTCCACTGGGCTCAGCGAGAAAACGCGATTTCGGCGCTTCTGAGGGCCGAAAACGCGATATCGGCCGATTTGCGATCTGTCAGCAGATTCGGTTTCTGGGCAGTTTACATGTCGAACTGCACGGTAGAAACGATAAAACAGCTCCTCCGTGCAGTTTTCATACCGAGTCACCGTCCACTGGGCTCAGCGAGAAAACGCGATTTCGGCGCTTCTGAGGGCCGAAAACGCGATATCGGCCGATTTTCGATCTGTCAGCAGATTCGGTTTCTGGGCAGTTTACATGTCGAACTGCACGGTAGAAACGATAAAACAGCTCCTCCGTGCAGTTTTCATACCGAGTCACCGTCCACTGGGCTCAGCGAGAAAACGCGATTTCGGCGCTTCTGAGGGCCGAAAACGCGATATCGGCCGATTTTCGATCTGTCAGCAGATTCGGTTTCTGGGCAGTTTACATGTCGAACTGCACGGTAGAAACGATAAAACAGCTCCTCCGTGCAGTTTTCATACCGAGTCACCGTCCACTGGGCTCAGCGAGAAAACGCGATTTCGGCGCTTCTGAGGGCCGAAAACGCGATATCGGCCGATTTGCGATCTGTCAGCAGATTCGGTTTCTGGGCAGTTTACATGTCGAACTGCACGGTAGAAACGATAAAACAGCTCCTCCGTGCAGTTTTCATACCGAGTCACCGTCCACTGGGCTCAGCGAGAAAACGCGATTTCGGCGCTTCTGAGGGCCGAAAACGCGATATCGGCCGATTTTCGATCTGTCAGCAGATTCGGTTTCTGGGCAGTTTACATGTCGAACTGCACGGTAGAAACGATAAAACAGCTCCTCCGTGCAGTTTTCATACCGAGTCACCGTCCACTGGGCTCAGCGAGAAAACGCGATTTCGGCGCTTCTGAGGGCCGAAAACGCGATATCGGCCGATTTTCGATCTGTCAGCAGATTCGGTTTCTGGGCAGTTTACATGTCGAACTGCACGGTAGAAACGATAAAACAGCTCCTCCGTGCAGTTTTCATACCGAGTCACCGTCCACTGGGCTCAGCGAGAAAACGCGATTTCGGCGCTTCTGAGGGCCGAAAACGCGATATCGGCCGATTTTCGATCTGTCAGCAGATTCGGTTTCTGGGCAGTTTACATGTCGAACTGCACGGTAGAAACGATAAAACAGCTCCTCCGTGCAGTTTTCATACCGAGTCACCGTCCACTGGGCTCAGCGAGAAAACGCGATTTCGGCGCTTCTGAGGGCCGAAAACGCGATATCGGCCGATTTTCGATCTGTCAGCAGATTCGGTTTCTGGGCAGTTTACATGTCGAACTGCACGGTAGAAACGATAAAACAGCTCCTCCGTGCAGTTTTCATACCGAGTCACCGTCCACTGGGCTCAGCGAGAAAACGCGATTTCGGCGCTTCTGAGGGCCGAAAACGCGATATCGGCCGATTTTCGATCTGTCAGCAGATTCGGTTTCTGGGCAGTTTACATGTCGAACTGCACGGTAGAAACGATAAAACAGCTCCTCCGTGCAGTTTTCATACCGAGTCACCGTCCACTGGGCTCAGCGAGAAAACGCGATTTCGGCGCTTCTGAGGGCCGAAAACGCGATATCGGCCGATTTTCGATCTGTCAGCAGATTCGGTTTCTGGGCAGTTTACATGTCGAACTGCACGGTAGAAACGATAAAACAGCTCCTCCGTGCAGTTTTCATACCGAGTCACCGTCCACTGGGCTCAGCGAGAAAACGCGATTTCGGCGCTTCTGAGGGCCGAAAACGCGATATCGGCCGATTTGCGATCTGTCAGCAGATTCGGTTTCTGGGCAGTTTACATGTCGAACTGCACGGTAGAAACGATAAAACAGCTCCTCCGTGCAGTTTTCATACCGAGTCACCGTCCACTGGGCTCAGCGAGAAAACGCGATTTCGGCGCTTCTGAGGGCCGAAAACGCGATATCGGCCGATTTGCGATCTGTCAGCAGATTCGGTTTCTGGGCAGTTTACATGTCGAACTGCACGGTAGAAACGATAAAACAGCTCCTCCGTGCAGTTTTCATACCGAGTCACCGTCCACTGGGCTCAGCGAGAAAACGCGATTTCGGCGCTTCTGAGGGCCGAAAACGCGATATCGGCCGATTTGCGATCTGTCAGCAGATTCGGTTTCTGGGCAGTTTACATGTCGAACTGCACGGTAGAAACGATAAAACAGCTCCTCCGTGCAGTTTTCATACCGAGTCACCGTCCACTGGGCTCAGCGAGAAAACGCGATTTCGGCGCTTCTGAGGGCCGAAAACGCGATATCGGCCGATTTTCGATCTGTCAGCAGATTCGGTTTCTGGGCAGTTTACATGTCGAACTGCACGGTAGAAACGATAAAACAGCTCCTCCGTGCAGTTTTCATACCGAGTCACCGTCCACTGGGCTCAGCGAGAAAACGCGATTTCGGCGCTTCTGAGGGCCGAAAACGCGATATCGGCCGATTTGCGATCTGTCAGCAGATTCGGTTTCTGGGCAGTTTACATGTCGAACTGCACGGTAGAAACGATAAAACAGCTCCTCCGTGCAGTTTTCATACCGAGTCACCGTCCACTGGGCTCAGCGAGAAAACGCGATTTCGGCGCTTCTGAGGGCCGAAAACGCGATATCGGCCGATTTTCGATCTGTCAGCAGATTCGGTTTCTGGGCAGTTTACATGTCGAACTGCACGGTAGAAACGATAAAACAGCTCCTCCGTGCAGTTTTCATACCGAGTCACCGTCCACTGGGCTCAGCGAGAAAACGCGATTTCGGCGCTTCTGAGGGCCGAAAACGCGATATCGGCCGATTTTCGATCTGTCAGCAGATTCGGTTTCTGGGCAGTTTACATGTCGAACTGCACGGTAGAAACGATAAAACAGCTCCTCCGTGCAGTTTTCATACCGAGTCACCGTCCACTGGGCTCAGCGAGAAAACGCGATTTCGGCGCTTCTGAGGGCCGAAAACGCGATATCGGCCGATTTTCGATCTGTCAGCAGATTCGGTTTCTGGGCAGTTTACATGTCGAACTGCACGGTAGAAACGATAAAACAGCTCCTCCGTGCAGTTTTCATACCGAGTCACCGTCCACTGGGCTCAGCGAGAAAACGCGATTTCGGCGCTTCTGAGGGCCGAAAACGCGGATAAAACAGCTCCCCCGTGCAGTTTTCATACCGAGTCACCGTCCACTGGGCTCAGCGAGAAAACGCGATTTCGGCGCTTCTGAGGGCCGAAAACGCGATATCGGCCGATTTGCGATCTGTCAGCAGATTCGGTTTCTGGGCAGTTTACATGTCGAACTGCACGGTAGAAACGATAAAACAGCTCCTCCGTGCAGTTTTCATACCGAGTCACCGTCCACTGGGCTCAGCGAGAAAACGCGATTTCGGCGCTTCTGAGGGCCGAAAACGCGATATCGGCCGATTTTCGATCTGTCAGCAGATTCGGTTTCTGGGCAGTTTACATGTCGAACTGCACGGTAGAAACGATAAAACAGCTCCTCCGTGCAGTTTTCATACCGAGTCACCGTCCACTGGGCTCAGCGAGAAAACGCGATTTCGGCGCTTCTGAGGGCCGAAAACGCGATATCGGCCGATTTTCGATCTGTCAGCAGATTCGGTTTCTGGGCAGTTTACATGTCGAACTGCACGGTAGAAACGATAAAACAGCTCCTCCGTGCAGTTTTCATACCGAGTCACCGTCCACTGGGCTCAGCGAGAAAACGCGATTTCGGCGCTTCTGAGGGCCGAAAACGCGATATCGGCCGATTTTCGATCTGTCAGCAGATTCGGTTTCTGGGCAGTTTACATGTCGAACTGCACGGTAGAAACGATAAAACAGCTCCTCCGTGCAGTTTTCATACCGAGTCACCGTCCACTGGGCTCAGCGAGAAAACGCGATTTCGGCGCTTCTGAGGGCCGAAAACGCGATATCGGCCGATTTGCGATCTGTCAGCAGATTCGGTTTCTGGGCAGTTTACATGTCGAACTGCACGGTAGAAACGATAAAACAGCTCCTCCGTGCAGTTTTCATACCGAGTCACCGTCCACTGGGCTCAGCGAGAAAACGCGATTTCGGCGCTTCTGAGGGCCGAAAACGCGATATCGGCCGATTTTCGATCTGTCAGCAGATTCGGTTTCTGGGCAGTTTACATGTCGAACTGCACGGTAGAAACGATAAAACAGCTCCTCCGTGCAGTTTTCATACCGAGTCACCGTCCACTGGGCTCAGCGAGAAAACGCGATTTCGGCGCTTCTGAGGGCCGAAAACGCGATATCGGCCGATTTGCGATCTGTCAGCAGATTCGGTTTCTGGGCAGTTTACATGTCGAACTGCACGGTAGAAACGATAAAACAGCTCCTCCGTGCAGTTTTCATACCGAGTCACCGTCCACTGGGCTCAGCGAGAAAACGCGATTTCGGCGCTTCTGAGGGCCGAAAACGCGATATCGGCCGATTTTCGATCTGTCAGCAGATTCGGTTTCTGGGCAGTTTACATGTCGAACTGCACGGTAGAAACGATAAAACAGCTCCTCCGTGCAGTTTTCATACCGAGTCACCGTCCACTGGGCTCAGCGAGAAAACGCGATTTCGGCGCTTCTGAGGGCCGAAAACGCGATATCGGCCGATTTTCGATCTGTCAGCAGATTCGGTTTCTGGGCAGTTTACATGTCGAACTGCACGGTAGAAACGATAAAACAGCTCCTCCGTGCAGTTTTCATACCGAGTCACCGTCCACTGGGCTCAGCGAGAAAACGCGATTTCGGCGCTTCTGAGGGCCGAAAACGCGATATCGGCCGATTTTCGATCTGTCAGCAGATTCGGTTTCTGGGCAGTTTACATGTCGAACTGCACGGTAGAAACGATAAAACAGCTCCTCCGTGCAGTTTTCATACCGAGTCACCGTCCACTGGGCTCAGCGAGAAAACGCGATTTCGGCGCTTCTGAGGGCCGAAAACGCGATATCGGCCGATTTGCGATCTGTCAGCAGATTCGGTTTCTGGGCAGTTTACATGTCGAACTGCACGGTAGAAACGATAAAACAGCTCCTCCGTGCAGTTTTCATACCGAGTCACCGTCCACTGGGCTCAGCGAGAAAACGCGATTTCGGCGCTTCTGAGGGCCGAAAACGCGATATCGATTTCTGTCAGCAGATTCGGTTTCTGGGCAGTTTACATGTCGAACTGCACGGTAGAAACGATAAAACAGCTCCTCCGTGCAGTTTTCATACCGAGTCACCGTCCACTGGGCCGAGAAACGCGATTTCGGCGCTTCTGAGGGCCGAAAACGCGATATCGGCGATTTTCGATCTGTCAGCAGATTCGGTTTCTGGGCAGTTTACATGTCGAACTGCACGGTAGAAACGATAAAACAGCTCCTCCGTGCAGTTTTCATACCGAGTCACCGTCCACTGGGCTCAGCGAGAAAACGCGATTTCGGCGCTTCTGAGGGCCGAAAACGCGATATCGGCCGATTTTCGATCTGTCAGCAGATTCGGTTTCTGGGCAGTTTACATGTCGAACTGCACGGTAGAAACGATAAAACAGCTCCTCCGTGCAGTTTTCATACCGAGTCACCGTCCACTGGGCTCAGCGAGAAAACGCGATTTCGGCGCTTCTGAGGGCCGAAAACGCGATATCGGCCGATTTTCGATCTGTCAGCAGATTCGGTTTCTGGGCAGTTTACATGTCGAACTGCACGGTAGAAACGATAAAACAGCTCCTCCGTGCAGTTTTCATACCGAGTCACCGTCCACTGGGCTCAGCGAGAAAACGCGATTTCGGCGCTTCTGAGGGCCGAAAACGCGATATCGGCCGATTTTCGATCTGTCAGCAGATTCGGTTTCTGGGCAGTTTACATGTCGAACTGCACGGTAGAAACGATAAAACAGCTCCTCCGTGCAGTTTTCATACCGAGTCACCGTCCACTGGGCTCAGCGAGAAAACGCGATTTCGGCGCTTCTGAGGGCCGAAAACGCGATATCGGCCGATTTTCGATCTGTCAGCAGATTCGGTTTCTGGGCAGTTTACATGTCGAACTGCACGGTAGAAACGATAAAACAGCTCCTCCGTGCAGTTTTCATACCGAGTCACCGTCCACTGGGCTCAGCGAGAAAACGCGATTTCGGCGCTTCTGAGGGCCGAAAACGCGATATCGGCCGATTTTCGATCTGTCAGCAGATTCGGTTTCTGGGCAGTTTACATGTCGAACTGCACGGTAGAAACGATAAAACAGCTCCTCCGTGCAGTTTTCATACCGAGTCACCGTCCACTGGGCTCAGCGAGAAAACGCGATTTCGGCGCTTCTGAGGGCCGAAAACGCGATATCGGCCGATTTGCGATCTGTCAGCAGATTCGGTTTCTGGGCAGTTTACATGTCGAACTGCACGGTAGAAACGATAAAACAGCTCCTCCGTGCAGTTTTCATACCGAGTCACCGTCCACTGGGCTCAGCGAGAAAACGCGATTTCGGCGCTTCTGAGGGCCGAAAACGCGATATCGGCCGATTTTCGATCTGTCAGCAGATTCGGTTTCTGGGCAGTTTACATGTCGAACTGCACGGTAGAAACGATAAAACAGCTCCTCCGTGCAGTTTTCATACCGAGTCACCGTCCACTGGGCTCAGCGAGAAAACGCGATTTCGGCGCTTCTGAGGGCCGAAAACGCGATATCGGCCGATTTTCGATCTGTCAGCAGATTCGGTTTCTGGGCAGTTTACATGTCGAACTGCACGGTAGAAACGATAAAACAGCTCCTCCGTGCAGTTTTCATACCGAGTCACCGTCCACTGGGCTCAGCGAGAAAACGCGATTTCGGCGCTTCTGAGGGCCGAAAACGCGATATCGGCCGATTTGCGATCTGTCAGCAGATTCGGTTTCTGGGCAGTTTACATGTCGAACTGCACGGTAGAAACGATAAAACAGCTCCTCCGTGCAGTTTTCATACCGAGTCACCGTCCACTGGGCTCAGCGAGAAAACGCGATTTCGGCGCTTCTGAGGGCCGAAAACGCGATATCGGCCGATTTTCGATCTGTCAGCAGATTCGGTTTCTGGGCAGTTTACATGTCGAACTGCACGGTAGAAACGATAAAACAGCTCCTCCGTGCAGTTTTCATACCGAGTCACCGTCCACTGGGCTCAGCGAGAAAACGCGATTTCGGCGCTTCTGAGGGCCGAAAACGCGATATCGGCCGATTTTCGATCTGTCAGCAGATTCGGTTTCTGGGCAGTTTACATGTCGAACTGCACGGTAGAAACGATAAAACAGCTCCTCCGTGCAGTTTTCATACCGAGTCACCGTCCACTGGGCTCAGCGAGAAAACGCGATTTCGGCGCTTCTGAGGGCCGAAAACGCGATATCGGCCGATTTTCGATCTGTCAGCAGATTCGGTTTCTGGGCAGTTTACATGTCGAACTGCACGGTAGAAACGATAAAACAGCTCCTCCGTGCAGTTTTCATACCGAGTCACCGTCCACTGGGCTCAGCGAGAAAACGCGATTTCGGCGCTTCTGAGGGCCGAAAACGCGATATCGGCCGATTTTCGATCTGTCAGCAGATTCGGTTTCTGGGCAGTTTACATGTCGAACTGCACGGTAGAAACGATAAAACAGCTCCTCCGTGCAGTTTTCATACCGAGTCACCGTCCACTGGGCTCAGCGAGAAAACGCGATTTCGGCGCTTCTGAGGGCCGAAAACGCGATATCGGCCGATTTTCGATCTGTCAGCAGATTCGGTTTCTGGGCAGTTTACATGTCGAACTGCACGGTAGAAACGATAAAACAGCTCCTCCGTGCAGTTTTCATACCGAGTCACCGTCCACTGGGCTCAGCGAGAAAACGCGATTTCGGCGCTTCTGAGGGCCGAAAACGCGATATCGGCCGATTTGCGATCTGTCAGCAGATTCGGTTTCTGGGCAGTTTACATGTCGAACTGCACGGTAGAAACGATAAAACAGCTCCTCCGTGCAGTTTTCATACCGAGTCACCGTCCACTGGGCTCAGCGAGAAAACGCGATTTCGGCGCTTCTGAGGGCCGAAAACGCGATATCGGCCGATTTGCGATCTGTCAGCAGATTCGGTTTCTGGGCAGTTTACATGTCGAACTGCACGGTAGAAACGATAAAACAGCTCCTCCGTGCAGTTTTCATACCGAGTCACCGTCCACTGGGCTCAGCGAGAAAACGCGATTTCGGCGCTTCTGAGGGCCGAAAACGCGATATCGGCCGATTTTCGATCTGTCAGCAGATTCGGTTTCTGGGCAGTTTACATGTCGAACTGCACGGTAGAAACGATAAAACAGCTCCTCCGTGCAGTTTTCATACCGAGTCACCGTCCACTGGGCTCAGCGAGAAAACGCGATTTCGGCGCTTCTGAGGGCCGAAAACGCGATATCGGCCGATTTGCGATCTGTCAGCAGATTCGGTTTCTGGGCAGTTTACATGTCGAACTGCACGGTAGAAACGATAAAACAGCTCCTCCGTGCAGTTTTCATACCGAGTCACCGTCCACTGGGCTCAGCGAGAAAACGCGATTTCGGCGCTTCTGAGGGCCGAAAACGCGATATCGGCCGATTTTCGATCTGTCAGCAGATTCGGTTTCTGGGCAGTTTACATGTCGAACTGCACGGTAGAAACGATAAAACAGCTCCTCCGTGCAGTTTTCATACCGAGTCACCGTCCACTGGGCTCAGCGAGAAAACGCGATTTCGGCGCTTCTGAGGGCCGAAAACGCGATATCGGCCGATTTTCGATCTGTCAGCAGATTCGGTTTCTGGGCAGTTTACATGTCGAACTGCACGGTAGAAACGATAAAACAGCTCCTCCGTGCAGTTTTCATACCGAGTCACCGTCCACTGGGCTCAGCGAGAAAACGCGATTTCGGCGCTTCTGAGGGCCGAAAACGCGATATCGGCCGATTTGCGATCTGTCAGCAGATTCGGTTTCTGGGCAGTTTACATGTCGAACTGCACGGTAGAAACGATAAAACAGCTCCTCCGTGCAGTTTTCATACCGAGTCACCGTCCACTGGGCTCAGCGAGAAAACGCGATTTCGGCGCTTCTGAGGGCCGAAAACGCGATATCGGCCGATTTTCGATCTGTCAGCAGATTCGGTTTCTGGGCAGTTTACATGTCGAACTGCACGGTAGAAACGATAAAACAGCTCCTCCGTGCAGTTTTCATACCGAGTCACCGTCCACTGGGCTCAGCGAGAAAACGCGATTTCGGCGCTTCTGAGGGCCGAAAACGCGATATCGGCCGATTTTCGATCTGTCAGCAGATTCGGTTTCTGGGCAGTTTACATGTCGAACTGCACGGTAGAAACGATAAAACAGCTCCTCCGTGCAGTTTTCATACCGAGTCACCGTCCACTGGGCTCAGCGAGAAAACGCGATTTCGGCGCTTCTGAGGGCCGAAAACGCGATATCGGCCGATTTTCGATCTGTCAGCAGATTCGGTTTCTGGGCAGTTTACATGTCGAACTGCACGGTAGAAACGATAAAACAGCTCCTCCGTGCAGTTTTCATACCGAGTCACCGTCCACTGGGCTCAGCGAGAAAACGCGATTTCGGCGCTTCTGAGGGCCGAAAACGCGATATCGGCCGATTTGCGATCTGTCAGCAGATTCGGTTTCTGGGCAGTTTACATGTCGAACTGCACGGTAGAAACGATAAAACAGCTCCTCCGTGCAGTTTTCATACCGAGTCACCGTCCACTGGGCTCAGCGAGAAAACGGATAAAACAGCTCCCCCGTGCAGTTTTCATACCGAGTCACCGTCCACTGGGCTCAGCGAGAAAACGCGATTTCGGCGCTTCTGAGGGCCGAAAACGCGATATCGGCCGATTTGCGATCTGTCAGCAGATTCGGTTTCTGGGCAGTTTACATGTCGAACTGCACGGTAGAAACGATAAAACAGCTCCTCCGTGCAGTTTTCATACCGAGTCACCGTCCACTGGGCTCAGCGAGAAAACGCGATTTCGGCGCTTCTGAGGGCCGAAAACGCGATATCGGCCGATTTTCGATCTGTCAGCAGATTCGGTTTCTGGGCAGTTTACATGTCGAACTGCACGGTAGAAACGATAAAACAGCTCCTCCGTGCAGTTTTCATACCGAGTCACCGTCCACTGGGCTCAGCGAGAAAACGCGATTTCGGCGCTTCTGAGGGCCGAAAACGCGATATCGGCCGATTTTCGATCTGTCAGCAGATTCGGTTTCTGGGCAGTTTACATGTCGAACTGCACGGTAGAAACGATAAAACAGCTCCTCCGTGCAGTTTTCATACCGAGTCACCGTCCACTGGGCTCAGCGAGAAAACGCGATTTCGGCGCTTCTGAGGGCCGAAAACGCGATATCGGCCGATTTTCGATCTGTCAGCAGATTCGGTTTCTGGGCAGTTTACATGTCGAACTGCACGGTAGAAACGATAAAACAGCTCCTCCGTGCAGTTTTCATACGAGTCACCGTCCACTGGGCTCAGCGAGAAAACGCGATTTCGGCGCTTCTGAGGGCCGAAAACGCGATATCGGCCGATTTGCGATCTGTCAGCAGATTCGGTTTCTGGGCAGTTTACATGTCGAACTGCACGGTGAAAACGATAAAACAGCTCCTCCGTGCAGTTTTCATACCGAGTCACCGTCCACTGGGCTCAGCGAGAAAACGCGATTTCGGCGCTTCTGAGGGCCGAAAACGCGATATCGGCCGATTTTCGATCTGTCAGCAGATTCGGTTTCTGGGCAGTTTACATGTCGAACTGCACGGTAGAAACGATAAAACAGCTCCTCCGTGCAGTTTTCATACCGAGTCACCGTCCACTGGGCTCAGCGAGAAAACGCGATTTCGGCGCTTCTGAGGGCCGAAAACGCGATATCGGCCGATTTTCGATCTGTCAGCAGATTCGGTTTCTGGGCAGTTTACATGTCGAACTGCACGGTAGAAACGATAAAACAGCTCCTCCGTGCAGTTTTCATACCGAGTCACCGTCCACTGGGCTCAGCGAGAAAACGCGATTTCGGCGCTTCTGAGGGCCGAAAACGCGATATCTGCCGATTTTCTATCTGTCAGCAGATTCGGTTTCTGGGCAGTTTACATGTCGAACTGCACGGTAGAAACGATAAAACAGCTCCTCCGTGCAGTTTTCATACCGAGTCACCGTCCACTGGGCTCAGCGAGAAAACGCGATTTCGGCGCTTTCTGAGGGCCGAAAACGCGATATCGGCCGATTTGCGATCTGTCAGCAGATTCGGTTTCTGGGCAGTTTACATGTCGAACTGCACGGTAGAAACGATAAAACAGCTCCTCCGTGCAGTTTTCATACCGAGTCACCGTCCACTGGGCTCAGCGAGAAAACGCGATTTCGGCGCTTCTGAGGGCCGAAAACGCGATATCGGCCGATTTGCGATCTGTCAGCAGATTCGGTTTCTGGGCAGTTTACATGTCGAACTGCACGGTAGAAACGATAAAACAGCTCCTCCGTGCAGTTTTCATACCGAGTCACCGTCCACTGGGCTCAGCGAGAAAACGCGATTTCGGCGCTTCTGAGGGCCGAAAACGCGATATCGGCCGATTTTCGATCTGTCAGCAGATTCGGTTTCTGGGCAGTTTACATGTCGAACTGCACGGTAGAAACGATAAAACAGCTCCTCCGTGCAGTTTTCATACCGAGTCACCGTCCACTGGGCTCAGCGAGAAAACGCGATTTCGGCGCTTCTGAGGGCCGAAAACGCGATATCGGCCGATTTTCGATCTGTCAGCAGATTCGGTTTCTGGGCAGTTTACATGTCGAACTGCACGGTAGAAACGATAAAACAGCTCCTCCGTGCAGTTTTCATACCGAGTCACCGTCCACTGGGCTCAGCGAGAAAACGCGATTTCGGCGCTTCTGAGGGCCGAAAACGCGATATCGGCCGATTTTCGATCTGTCAGCAGATTCGGTTTCTGGGCAGTTTACATGTCGAACTGCACGGTAGAAACGATAAAACAGCTCCTCCGTGCAGTTTTCATACCGAGTCACCGTCCACTGGGCTCAGCGAGAAAACGCGATTTCGGCGCTTCTGAGGGCCGAAAACGCGATATCGGCCGATTTGCGATCTGTCAGCAGATTCGGTTTCTGGGCAGTTTACATGTCGAACTGCACGGTAGAAACGATAAAACAGCTCCTCCGTGCAGTTTTCATACCGAGTCACCGTCCACTGGGCTCAGCGAGAAAACGCGATTTCGGCGCTTCTGAGGGCCGAAAACGCGATATCGGCCGATTTTCGATCTGTCAGCAGATTCGGTTTCTGGGCAGTTTACATGTCGAACTGCACGGTAGAAACGATAAAACAGCTCCTCCGTGCAGTTTTCATACCGAGTCACCGTCCACTGGGCTCAGCGAGAAAACGCGATTTCGGCGCTTCTGAGGGCCGAAAACGCGATATCGGCCGATTTGCGATCTGTCAGCAGATTCGGTTTCTGGGCAGTTTACATGTCGAACTGCACGGTAGAAACGATAAAACAGCTCCCCCGTGCAGTTTTCATACCGAGTCACCGTCCACTGGGCTCAGCGAGAAAACGCGATTTCGGCGCTTCTGAGGGCCGAAAACGCGATATCGGCCGATTTGCGATCTGTCAGCAGATTCGGTTTCTGGGCAGTTTACATGTCGAACTGCACGGTAGAAACGATAAAACAGCTCCTCCGTGCAGTTTTCATACCGAGTCACCGTCCACTGGGCTCAGCGAGAAAACGCGATTTCGGCGCTTCTGAGGGCCGAAAACGCGATATCGGCCGATTTTCGATCTGTCAGCAGATTCGGTTTCTGGGCAGTTTACATGTCGAACTGCACGGTAGAAACGATAAAACAGCTCCTCCGTGCAGTTTTCATACCGAGTCACCGTCCACTGGGCTCAGCGAGAAAACGCGATTTCGGCGCTTCTGAGGGCCGAAAACGCGATATCGGCCGATTTTCGATCTGTCAGCAGATTCGGTTTCTGGGCAGTTTACATGTCGAACTGCACGGTAGAAACGATAAAACAGCTCCTCCGTGCAGTTTTCATACCGAGTCACCGTCCACTGGGCTCAGCGAGAAAACGCGATTTCGGCGCTTCTGAGGGCCGAAAACGCGATATCGGCCGATTTTCGATCTGTCAGCAGATTCGGTTTCTGGGCAGTTTACATGTCGAACTGCACGGTAGAAACGATAAAACAGCTCCTCCGTGCAGTTTTCATACCGAGTCACCGTCCACTGGGCTCAGCGAGAAAACGCGATTTCGGCGCTTCTGAGGGCCGAAAACGCGATATCGGCCGATTTGCGATCTGTCAGCAGATTCGGTTTCTGGGCAGTTTACATGTCGAACTGCACGGTAGAAACGATAAAACAGCTCCTCCGTGCAGTTTTCATACCGAGTCACCGTCCACTGGGCTCAGCGAGAAAACGCGATTTCGGCGCTTCTGAGGGCCGAAAACGCGATATCGGCCGATTTGCGATCTGTCAGCAGATTCGGTTTCTGGGCAGTTTACATGTCGAACTGCACGGTAGAAACGATAAAACAGCTCTCCGTGCAGTTTTCATACCGAGTCACCGTCCACTGGGCTCAGCGAGAAAACGCGATTTCGGCGCTTCTGAGGGCCGAAAACGCGATATCGGCCGATTTTCGATCTGTCAGCAGATTCGGTTTCTGGGCAGTTTACATGTCGAACTGCACGGTAGAAACGATAAAACAGCTCCTCCGTGCAGTTTTCATACCGAGTCACCGTCCACTGGGCTCAGCGAGAAAACGCGATTTCGGCGCTTCTGAGGGCCGAAAACGCGATATCGGCCGATTTTCGATCTGTCAGCAGATTCGGTTTCTGGGCAGTTTACATGTCGAACTGCACGGTAGAAACGATAAAACAGCTCCTCCGTGCAGTTTTCATACCGAGTCACCGTCCACTGGGCTCAGCGAGAAAACGCGATTTCGGCGCTTCTGAGGGCCGAAAACGCGATATCGGCCGATTTTCGATCTGTCAGCAGATTCGGTTTCTGGGCAGTTTACATGTCGAACTGCACGGTAGACGATAAAAAAGCTCCTCCGTGCAGTTTTCATACCGAGTCACCGTCCACTGGGCTCAGCGAGAAAACGCGATTTCGGCGCTTCTGAGGGCCGAAAACGCGATATCGGCCGATTTGCGATCTGTCAGCAGATTCGTTTTCTGGGCAGTTTACATGTCGAACTGCACCGTAGAAACGATAAAACAGCTCCTCCGTGCTGTTTTCATACCGAGTCACCGTCCACTGGGCTCAGCGAGAAAACGCGATTTCGGCGCTTCTGAGGGCCGAAAACGCGATATCGGCCGATTTGCGATCTGTCAGCAGATTCGGTTTCTGGGCAGTTTACATGTCGAACTGCACGGTAGAAACGATAAAACAGCTCCTCCGTGCAGTTTTCATACCGAGTCACCGTCCACTGGGCTCAGCGAGAAAACGCGATTTCGGCGCTT
The DNA here is from genome assembly GCA_033815515.1 of Cryptocheilus praepositus. NCBI lineage: Eukaryota > Metazoa > Arthropoda > Insecta > Hymenoptera > Pompilidae > Cryptocheilus > Cryptocheilus praepositus. The sequence goes on along the minus strand of JAWWQZ010000003.1, from coordinate 102,369 downwards.
CTGAGGGCCGAAAACGCGATATCGGCCGATTTGCGATCTGTCAGCAGATTCGGTTTCTGGGCAGTTTACATGTCGCACTGCACGGTAGAAACGATAAAACAGCTCCCCCGTGCAGTTTTCATACCGTTCGATCTGTCAGCAGATTCGGTTTCTGGGCAGTTTACATGTCGAACTGCACGGTAGAAACGATAAAACAGCTCCTCCGTGCAGTTTTCATACCGAGTCACCGTCCACTGGGCTCAGCGAGAAAACGCGATTTCGGCGCTTCTGAGGGCCGAAAACGCGATATCGGCCGATTTTCGATCTGTCAGCAGATTCGGTTTCTGGGCAGTTTACATGTCGAACTGCACGGTAGAAACGATAAAACAGCTCCTCCGTGCAGTTTTCATACCGAGTCACCGTCCACTGGGCTCAGCGAGAAAACGCGATTTCGGCGCTTCTGAGGGCCGAAAACGCGATATCGGCCGATTTGCGATCTGTCAGCAGATTCGGTTTCTGGGCAGTTTACATGTCGAACTGCACGGTAGAAACGATAAAACAGCTCCTCCGTGCAGTTTTCATACCGAGTCACCGTCCACTGGGCTCAGCGAGAAAACGCGATTTCGGCGCTTCTGAGGGCCGAAAACGCGATATCGGCCGATTTGCGATCTGTCAGCAGATTCGGTTTCTGGGCAGTTTACATGTCGAACTGCACGGTAGAAACGATAAAACAGCTCCTCCGTGCAGTTTTCATACCGAGTCACCGTCCACTGGGCTCAGCGAGAAAACGCGATTTCGGCGCTTCTGAGGGCCGAAAACGCGATATCGGCCGATTTTCGATCTGTCAGCAGATTCGGTTTCTGGGCAGTTTACATGTCGAACTGCACGGTAGAAACGATAAAACAGCTCCTCCGTGCAGTTTTCATACCGAGTCACCGTCCACTGCGCTCAGCGAGAAAACGCGATTTCGGCGCTTCTGAGGGCCGAAAACGCGATATCGGCCGATTTGCGATCTGTCAGCAGATTCGGTTTCTGGGCAGTTTACATGTCGAACTGCACGGTAGAAACGATAAAACAGCTCCTCCGTGCAGTTTTCATACCGAGTCACCGTCCACTGGGCTCAGCGAGAAAACGCGATTTCGGCGCTTGAGGGCCGAAAACGCGATATCGGCCGATTTTCGATCTGTCAGCAGATTCGGTTTCTGGGCAGTTTACATGTCGAACTGCACGGTAGAAACGATAAAACAGCTCCTCCGTGCAGTTTTCATACCGAGTCACCGTCCACTGGGCTCAGCGAGAAAACGCGATTTCGGCGCTTCTGAGGGCCGAAAACGCGATATCGGCCGATTTTCGATCTGTCAGCAGATTCGGTTTCTGGGCAGTTTACATGTCGAACTGCACGGTAGAAACGATAAAACAGCTCCTCCGTGCAGTTTTCATACCGAGTCACCGTCCACTGGGCTCAGCGAGAAAACGCGATTTCGGCGCTTCTGAGGGCCGAAAACGCGATATCGGCCGATTTTCGATCTGTCAGCAGATTCGGTTTCTGGGCAGTTTACATGTCGAACTGCACGGTAGAAACGATAAAACAGCTCCTCCGTGCAGTTTTCATACCGAGTCACCGTCCACTGGGCTCAGCGAGAAAACGCGATTTCGGCGCTTCTGAGGGCCGAAAACGCGATATCGGCCGATTTTCGATCTGTCAGCAGATTCGGTTTCTGGGCAGTTTACATGTCGAACTGCACGGTAGAAACGATAAAACAGCTCCTCCGTGCAGTTTTCATACCGAGTCACCGTCCACTGGGCTCAGCGAGAAAACGCGATTTCGGCGCTTCTGAGGGCCGAAAACGCGATATCGGCCGATTTTCGATCTGTCAGCAGATTCGGTTTCTGGGCAGTTTACATGTCGAACTGCACGGTAGAAACGATAAAACAGCTCCTCCGTGCAGTTTTCATACCGAGTCACCGTCCACTGGGCTCAGCGAGAAAACGCGATTTCGGCGCTTCTGAGGGCCGAAAACGCGATATCGGCCGATTTTCGATCTGTCAGCAGATTCGGTTTCTGGGCAGTTTACATGTCGAACTGCACGGTAGAAACGATAAAACAGCTCCTCCGTGCAGTTTTCATACCGAGTCACCGTCCACTGGGCTCAGCGAGAAAACGCGATTTCGGCGCTTCTGAGGGCCGAAAACGCGATATCGGCCGATTTTCGATCTGTCAGCAGATTCGGTTTCTGGGCAGTTTACATGTCGAACTGCACGGTAGAAACGATAAAACAGCTCCTCCGTGCAGTTTTCATACCGAGTCACCGTCCACTGGGCTCAGCGAGAAAACGCGATTTCGGCGCTTCTGAGGGCCGAAAACGCGATATCGGCCGATTTTCGATCTGTCAGCAGATTCGGTTTCTGGGCAGTTTACATGTCGAACTGCACGGTAGAAACGATAAAACAGCTCCTCCGTGCAGTTTTCATACCGAGTCACCGTCCACTGGGCTCAGCGAGAAAACGCGATTTCGGCGCTTCTGAGGGCCGAAAACGCGATATCGGCCGATTTTCGATCTGTCAGCAGATTCGGTTTCTGGGCAGTTTACATGTCGAACTGCACGGTAGAAACGATAAAACAGCTCCTCCGTGCAGTTTTCATACCGAGTCACCGTCCACTGGGCTCAGCGAGAAAACGCGATTTCGGCGCTTCTGAGGGCCGAAAACGCGATATCGGCCGATTTTCGATCTGTCAGCAGATTCGGTTTCTGGGCAGTTTACATGTCGAACTGCACGGTAGAAACGATAAAACAGCTCCTCCGTGCAGTTTTCATACCGAGTCACCGTCCACTGGGCTCAGCGAGAAAACGCGATTTCGGCGCTTCTGAGGGCCGAAAACGCGATATCGGCCGATTTGCGATCTGTCAGCAGATTCGGTTTCTGGGCAGTTTACATGTCGAACTGCACGGTAGAAACGATAAAACAGCTCCTCCGTGCAGTTTTCATACCGAGTCACCGTCCACTGGGCTCAGCGAGAAAACGCGATTTCGGCGCTTCTGAGGGCCGAAAACGCGATATCGGCCGATTTTCGATCTGTCAGCAGATTCGGTTTCTGGGCAGTTTACATGTCGAACTGCACGGTAGAAACGATAAAACAGCTCCTCCGTGCAGTTTTCATACCGAGTCACCGTCCACTGGGCTCAGCGAGAAAACGCGATTTCGGCGCTTCTGAGGGCCGAAAACGCGATATCGGCCGATTTTCGATCTGTCAGCAGATTCGGTTTCTGGGCAGTTTACATGTCGAACTGCACGGTAGAAACGATAAAACAGCTCCTCCGTGCAGTTTTCATACCGAGTCACCGTCCACTGGGCTCAGCGAGAAAACGCGATTTCGGCGCTTCTGAGGGCCGAAAACGCGATATCGGCCGATTTTCGATCTGTCAGCAGATTCGGTTTCTGGGCAGTTTACATGTCGAACTGCACGGTAGAAACGATAAAACAGCTCCTCCGTGCAGTTTTCATACCGAGTCACCGTCCACTGGGCTCAGCGAGAAAACGCGATTTCGGCGCTTCTGAGGGCCGAAAACGCGATATCGGCCGATTTTCGATCTGTCAGCAGATTCGGTTTCTGGGCAGTTTACATGTCGAACTGCACGGTAGAAACGATAAAACAGCTCCTCCGTGCAGTTTTCATACCGAGTCACCGTCCACTGGGCTCAGCGAGAAAACGCGATTTCGGCGCTTCTGAGGGCCGAAAACGCGATATCGGCCGATTTTCGATCTGTCAGCAGATTCGGTTTCTGGGCAGTTTACATGTCGAACTGCACGGTAGAAACGATAAAACAGCTCCTCCGTGCAGTTTTCATACCGAGTCACCGTCCACTGGGCTCAGCGAGAAAACGCGATTTCGGCGCTTCTGAGGGCCGAAAACGCGATATCGGCCGATTTTCGATCTGTCAGCAGATTCGGTTTCTGGGCAGTTTACATGTCGAACTGCACGGTAGAAACGATAAAACAGCTCCTCCGTGCAGTTTTCATACCGAGTCACCGTCCACTGGGCTCAGCGAGAAAACGCGATTTCGGCGCTTCTGAGGGCCGAAAACGCGATATCGGCCGATTTTCGATCTGTCAGCAGATTCGGTTTCTGGGCAGTTTACATGTCGAACTGCACGGTAGAAACGATAAAACAGCTCCTCCGTGCAGTTTTCATACCGAGTCACCGTCCACTGGGCTCAGCGAGAAAACGCGATTTCGGCGCTTCTGAGGGCCGAAAACGCGATATCGGCCGATTTTCGATCTGTCAGCAGATTCGGTTTCTGGGCAGTTTACATGTCGAACTGCACGGTAGAAACGATAAAACAGCTCCTCCGTGCAGTTTTCATACCGAGTCACCGTCCACTGGGCTCAGCGAGAAAACGCGATTTCGGCGCTTCTGAGGGCCGAAAACGCGATATCGGCCGATTTTCGATCTGTCAGCAGATTCGGTTTCTGGGCAGTTTACATGTCGAACTGCACGGTAGAAACGATAAAACAGCTCCTCCGTGCAGTTTTCATACCGAGTCACCGTCCACTGGGCTCAGCGAGAAAACGCGATTTCGGCGCTTCTGAGGGCCGAAAACGCGATATCGGCCGATTTGCGATCTGTCAGCAGATTCGGTTTCTGGGCAGTTTACATGTCGAACTGCACGGTAGAAACGATAAAACAGCTCCTCCGTGCAGTTTTCATACCGAGTCACCGTCCACTGGGCTCAGCGAGAAAACGCGATTTCGGCGCTTCTGAGGGCCGAAAACGCGATATCGGCCGATTTTCGATCTGTCAGCAGATTCGGTTTCTGGGCAGTTTACATGTCGAACTGCACGGTAGAAACGATAAAACAGCTCCTCCGTGCAGTTTTCATACCGAGTCACCGTCCACTGGGCTCAGCGAGAAAACGCGATTTCGGCGCTTCTGAGGGCCGAAAACGCGATATCGGCCGATTTTCGATCTGTCAGCAGATTCGGTTTCTGGGCAGTTTACATGTCGAACTGCACGGTAGAAACGATAAAACAGCTCCTCCGTGCAGTTTTCATACCGAGTCACCGTCCACTGGGCTCAGCGAGAAAACGCGATTTCGGCGCTTCTGAGGGCCGAAAACGCGATATCGGCCGATTTGCGATCTGTCAGCAGATTCGGTTTCTGGGCAGTTTACATGTCGAACTGCACGGTAGAAACGATAAAACAGCTCCTCCGTGCAGTTTTCATACCGAGTCACCGTCCACTGGGCTCAGCGAGAAAACGCGATTTCGGCGCTTCTGAGGGCCGAAAACGCGATATCGGCCGATTTTCGATCTGTCAGCAGATTCGGTTTCTGGGCAGTTTACATGTCGAACTGCACGGTAGAAACGATAAAACAGCTCCTCCGTGCAGTTTTCATACCGAGTCACCGTCCACTGGGCTCAGCGAGAAAACGCGATTTCGGCGCTTCTGAGGGCCGAAAACGCGATATCGGCCGATTTTCGATCTGTCAGCAGATTCGGTTTCTGGGCAGTTTACATGTCGAACTGCACGGTAGAAACGATAAAACAGCTCCTCCGTGCAGTTTTCATACCGAGTCACCGTCCACTGGGCTCAGCGAGAAAACGCGATTTCGGCGCTTCTGAGGGCCGAAAACGCGATATCGGCCGATTTGCGATCTGTCAGCAGATTCGGTTTCTGGGCAGTTTACATGTCGAACTGCACGGTAGAAACGATAAAACAGCTCCTCCGTGCAGTTTTCATACCGAGTCACCGTCCACTGGGCTCAGCGAGAAAACGCGATTTCGGCGCTTCTGAGGGCCGAAAACGCGATATCGGCCGATTTTCGATCTGTCAGCAGATTCGGTTTCTGGGCAGTTTACATGTCGAACTGCACGGTAGAAACGATAAAACAGCTCCTCCGTGCAGTTTTCATACCGAGTCACCGTCCACTGGGCTCAGCGAGAAAACGCGATTTCGGCGCTTCTGAGGGCCGAAAACGCGATATCGGCCGATTTTCGATCTGTCAGCAGATTCGGTTTCTGGGCAGTTTACATGTCGAACTGCACGGTAGAAACGATAAAACAGCTCCTCCGTGCAGTTTTCATACCGAGTCACCGTCCACTGGGCTCAGCGAGAAAACGCGATTTCGGCGCTTCTGAGGGCCGAAAACGCGATATCGGCCGATTTTCGATCTGTCAGCAGATTCGGTTTCTGGGCAGTTTACATGTCGAACTGCACGGTAGAAACGATAAAACAGCTCCTCCGTGCAGTTTTCATACCGAGTCACCGTCCACTGGGCTCAGCGAGAAAACGCGATTTCGGCGCTTCTGAGGGCCGAAAACGCGATATCGGCCGATTTTCGATCTGTCAGCAGATTCGGTTTCTGGGCAGTTTACATGTCGAACTGCACGGTAGAAACGATAAAACAGCTCCTCCGTGCAGTTTTCATACCGAGTCACCGTCCACTGGGCTCAGCGAGAAAACGCGATTTCGGCGCTTCTGAGGGCCGAAAACGCGATATCGGCCGATTTTCGATCTGTCAGCAGATTCGGTTTCTGGGCAGTTTACATGTCGAACTGCACGGTAGAAACGATAAAACAGCTCCTCCGTGCAGTTTTCATACCGAGTCACCGTCCACTGGGCTCAGCGAGAAAACGCGATTTCGGCGCTTCTGAGGGCCGAAAACGCGATATCGGCCGATTTGCGATCTGTCAGCAGATTCGGTTTCTGGGCAGTTTACATGTCGAACTGCACGGTAGAAACGATAAAACAGCTCCTCCGTGCAGTTTTCATACCGAGTCACCGTCCACTGGGCTCAGCGAGAAAACGCGATTTCGGCGCTTCTGAGGGCCGAAAACGCGATATCGGCCGATTTTCGATCTGTCAGCAGATTCGGTTTCTGGGCAGTTTACATGTCGAACTGCACGGTAGAAACGATAAAACAGCTCCTCCGTGCAGTTTTCATACCGAGTCACCGTCCACTGGGCTCAGCGAGAAAACGCGATTTCGGCGCTTCTGAGGGCCGAAAACGCGATATCGGCCGATTTTCGATCTGTCAGCAGATTCGGTTTCTGGGCAGTTTACATGTCGAACTGCACGGTAGAAACGATAAAACAGCTCCTCCGTGCAGTTTTCATACCGAGTCACCGTCCACTGGGCTCAGCGAGAAACGCGATTTCGGCGCTTCTGAGGGCCGAAAACGCGATATCGGCCGATTTGCGATCTGTCAGCAGATTCGGTTTCTGGGCAGTTTACATGTCGAACTGCACGGTAGAAACGATAAAACAGCTCCTCCGTGCAGTTTTCATACCGAGTCACCGTCCACTGGGCTCAGCGAGAAAACGCGATTTCGGCGCTTCTGAGGGCCGAAAACGCGATATCGGCCGATTTTCGATCTGTCAGCAGATTCGGTTTCTGGGCAGTTTACATGTCGAACTGCACGGTAGAAACGATAAAACAGCTCCTCCGTGCAGTTTTCATACCGAGTCACCGTCCACTGGGCTCAGCGAGAAAACGCGATTTCGGCGCTTCTGAGGGCCGAAAACGCGATATCGGCCGATTTTCGATCTGTCAGCAGATTCGGTTTCTGGGCAGTTTACATGTCGAACTGCACGGTAGAAACGATAAAACAGCTCCTCCGTGCAGTTTTCATACCGAGTCACCGTCCACTGGGCTCAGCGAGAAAACGCGATTTCGGCGCTTCTGAGGGCCGAAAACGCGATATCGGCCGATTTTCGATCTGTCAGCAGATTCGGTTTCTGGGCAGTTTACATGTCGAACTGCACGGTAGAAACGATAAAACAGCTCCTCCGTGCAGTTTTCATACCGAGTCACCGTCCACTGGGCTCAGCGAGAAAACGCGATTTCGGCGCTTCTGAGGGCCGAAAACGCGATATCGGCCGATTTGCGATCTGTCAGCAGATTCGGTTTCTGGGCAGTTTACATGTCGAACTGCACGGTGAAAACGATAAAACCCGAGTCACCGTCCACTGGGCTCAGCGAGAAAACGCGATTTCGGCGCTTCTGAGGGCCGAAAACGCGATATCGGCCGATTTTCGATCTGTCAGCAGATTCGGTTTCTGGGCAGTTTACATGTCGAACTGCACGGTAGAAACGATAAAACAGCTCCTCCGTGCAGTTTTCATACCGAGTCACCGTCCACTGGGCTCAGCGAGAAAACGCGATTTCGGCGCTTCTGAGGGCCGAAAACGCGATATCGGCCGATTTTCGATCTGTCAGCAGATTCGGTTTCTGGGCAGTTTACATGTCGAACTGCACGGTAGAAACGATAAAACAGCTCCTCCGTGCAGTTTTCATACCGAGTCACCGTCCACTGGGCTCAGCGAGAAAACGCGATTTCGGCGCTTCTGAGGGCCGAAAACGCGATATCGGCCGATTTGCGATCTGTCAGCAGATTCGGTTTCTGGGCAGTTTACATGTCGAACTGCACGGTAGAAACGATAAAACAGCTCCTCCGTGCAGTTTTCATACCGAGTCACCGTCCACTGGGCTCAGCGAGAAAACGCGATTTCGGCGCTTCTGAGGGCCGAAAACGCGATATCGGCCGATTTTCGATCTGTCAGCAGATTCGGTTTCTGGGCAGTTTACATGTCGAACTGCACGGTAGAAACGATAAAACAGCTCCTCCGTGCAGTTTTCATACCGAGTCACCGTCCACTGGGCTCAGCGAGAAAACGCGATTTCGGCGCTTCTGAGGGCCGAAAACGCGATATCGGCCGATTTTCGATCTGTCAGCAGATTCGGTTTCTGGGCAGTTTACATGTCGAACTGCACGGTAGAAACGATAAAACAGCTCCTCCGTGCAGTTTTCATACCGAGTCACCGTCCACTGGGCTCAGCGAGAAAACGCGATTTCGGCGCTTCTGAGGGCCGAAAACGCGATATCGGCCGATTTGCGATCTGTCAGCAGATTCGGTTTCTGGGCAGTTTACATGTCGAACTGCACGGTAGAAACGATAAAACAGCTCCTCCGTGCAGTTTTCATACCGAGTCACCGTCCACTGGGCTCAGCGAGAAAACGCGATTTCGGCGCTTCTGAGGGCCGAAAACGCGATATCGGCCGATTTTCGATCTGTCAGCAGATTCGGTTTCTGGGCAGTTTACATGTCGAACTGCACGGTAGAAACGATAAAACAGCTCCTCCGTGCAGTTTTCATACCGAGTCACCGTCCACTGGGCTCAGCGAGAAAACGCGATTTCGGCGCTTCTGAGGGCCGAAAACGCGATATCGGCCGATTTTCGATCTGTCAGCAGATTCGGTTTCTGGGCAGTTTACATGTCGAACTGCACGGTAGAAACGATAAAACAGCTCCTCCGTGCAGTTTTCATACCGAGTCACCGTCCACTGGGCTCAGCGAGAAAACGCGATTTCGGCGCTTCTGAGGGCCGAAAACGCGATATCGGCCGATTTGCGATCTGTCAGCAGATTCGGTTTCTGGGCAGTTTACATGTCAAACTGCACGGTAGAAACGATAAAACAGCTCCTCCGTGCAGTTTTCATACCGAGTCACCGTCCACTGGGCTCAGCGAGAAAACGCGATTTCGGCGCTTCTGAGGGCCGAAAACGCGATATCGGCCGATTTGCGATCTGTCAGCAGATTCGGTTTCTGGGCAGTTTACATGTCGAACTGCACGGTAGAAACGATAAAACAGCTCCTCCGTGCAGTTTTCATACCGAGTCACCGTCCACTGGGCTCAGCGAGAAAACGCGATTTCGGCGCTTCTGAGGGCCGAAAACGCGATATCGGCCGATTTGCGATCTGTCAGCAGATTCGGTTTCTGGGCAGTTTACATGTCGAACTGCACGGTAGAAACGATAAAACAGCTCCTCCGTGCAGTTTTCATACCGAGTCACCGTCCACTGGGCTCAGCGAGAAAACGCGATTTCGGCGCTTCTGAGGGCCGAAAACGCGATATCGGCCGATTTTCGATCTGTCAGCAGATTCGGTTTCTGGGCAGTTTACATGTCGAACTGCACGGTAGAAACGATAAAACAGCTCCTCCGTGCAGTTTTCATACCGAGTCACCGTCCACTGGGCTCAGCGAGAAAACGCGATTTCGGCGCTTCTGAGGGCCGAAAACGCGATATCGGCCGATTTTCGATCTGTCAGCAGATTCGGTTTCTGGGCAGTTTACATGTCGAACTGCACGGTAGAAACGATAAAACAGCTCCTCCGTGCAGTTTTCATACCGAGTCACCGTCCACTGGGCTCAGCGAGAAAACGCGATTTCGGCGCTTCTGAGGGCCGAAAACGCGATATCGGCCGATTTTCGATCTGTCAGCAGATTCGGTTTCTGGGCAGTTTACATGTCGAACTGCACGGTAGAAACGATAAAACAGCTCCTCCGTGCAGTTTTCATACCGAGTCACCGTCCACTGGGCTCAGCGAGAAAACGCGATTTCGGCGCTTCTGAGGGCCGAAAACGCGATATCGGCCGATTTGCGATCTGTCAGCAGATTCGGTTTCTGGGCAGTTTACATGTCGAACTGCACGGTAGAAACGATAAAACAGCTCCTCCGTGCAGTTTTCATACCGAGTCACCGTCCACTGGGCTCAGCGAGAAAACGCGATTTCGGCGCTTCTGAGGGCCGAAAACGCGATATCGGCCGATTTTCGATCTGTCAGCAGATTCGGTTTCTGGGCAGTTTACATGTCGAACTGCACGGTAGAAACGATAAAACAGCTCCTCCGTGCAGTTTTCATACCGAGTCACCGTCCACTGGGCTCAGCGAGAAAACGCGATTTCGGCGCTTCTGAGGGCCGAAAACGCGATATCGGCCGATTTTCGATCTGTCAGCAGATTCGGTTTCTGGGCAGTTTACATGTCGAACTGCACGGTAGAAACGATAAAACAGCTCCTCCGTGCAGTTTTCATACCGAGTCACCGTCCACTGGGCTCAGCGAGAAAACGCGATTTCGGCGCTTCTGAGGGCCGAAAACGCGATATCGGCCGATTTTCGATCTGTCAGCAGATTCGGTTTCTGGGCAGTTTACATGTCGAACTGCACGGTAGAAACGATAAAACAGCTCCTCCGTGCAGTTTTCATACCGAGTCACCGTCCACTGGGCTCAGCGAGAAAACGCGATTTCGGCGCTTCTGAGGGCCGAAAACGCGATATCGGCCGATTTTCGATCTGTCAGCAGATTCGGTTTCTGGGCAGTTTACATGTCGAACTGCACGGTAGAAACGATAAAACAGCTCCTCCGTGCAGTTTTCATACCGAGTCACCGTCCACTGGGCTCAGCGAGAAAACGCGATTTCGGCGCTTCTGAGGGCCGAAAACGCGATATCGGCCGATTTGCGATCTGTCAGCAGATTCGGTTTCTGGGCAGTTTACATGTCGAACTGCACGGTAGAAACGATAAATCAGCTCCTCCGTGCAGTTTTCATACCGAGTCACCGTCCACTGGCTCAGCGAGAAAACGCGATTTCGGCGCTTCTGAGGGCCGAAAACGCGATATCGGCCGATTTTCGATCTGTCAGCAGATTCGGTTTCTGGGCAGTTTACATGTCGAACTGCACGGTAGAAACGATAAAACAGCTCCTCCGTGCAGTTTTCATACCGAGTCACCGTCCACTGGGCTCAGCGAGAAAACGCGATTTCGGCGCTCCTGAGGGCCGAAAACGCGATATCGGCCGATTTTCGATCTGTCAGCAGATTCGGTTTCTGGGCAGTTTACATGTCGAACTGCACGGTAGAAACGATAAACAGCTCCTCCGTGCAGTTTTCATACCGAGTCACCGTCCACTGGGCTCAGCGAGAAAACGCGATTTCGGCGCTTCTGAGGGCCGAAAACGCGATATCGGCCGATTTTCGATCTGTCAGCAGATTCGGTTTCTGGGCAGTTTACATGTCGAACTGCACGGTAGAAACGATAAAACAGCTCCTCCGTGCAGTTTTCATACCGAGTCACCGTCCACTGGGCTCAGCGAGAAAACGCGATTTCGGCGCTTCTGAGGGCCGAAAACGCGATATCGGCCGATTTGCGATCTGTCAGCAGATTCGGTTTCTGGGCAGTTTACATGTCGAACTGCACGGTAGAAACGATAAAACAGCTCCTCCGTGCAGTTTTCATACCGAGTCACCGTCCACTGGGCTCAGCGAGAAAACGCGATTTCGGCGCTTCTGAGGGCCGAAAACGCGATATCGGCCGATTTGCGATCTGTCAGCAGATTCGGTTTCTGGGCAGTTTACATGTCGAACTGCACGGTAGAAACGATAAAACAGCTCCTCCGTGCAGTTTTCATACCGAGTCACCGTCCACTGGGCTCAGCGAGAAAACGCGATTTCGGCGCTTCTGAGGGCCGAAAACGCGATATCGGCCGATTTGCGATCTGTCAGCAGATTCGGTTTCTGGGCAGTTTACATGTCGAACTGCACGGTAGAAACGATAAAACAGCTCCTCCGTGCAGTTTTCATACCGAGTCACCGTCCACTGGGCTCAGCGAGAAAACGCGATTTCGGCGCTTCTGAGGGCCGAAAACGCGATATCGGCCGATTTTCGATCTGTCAGCAGATTCGGTTTCTGGGCAGTTTACATGTCGAACTGCACGGTAGAAACGATAAAACAGCTCCTCCGTGCAGTTTTCATACCGAGTCACCGTCCACTGGGCTCAGCGAGAAAACGCGATTTCGGCGCTTCTGAGGGCCGAAAACGCGATATCGGCCGATTTGCGATCTGTCAGCAGATTCGGTTTCTGGGCAGTTTACATGTCGAACTGCACGGTAGAAACGATAAAACAGCTCCTCCGTGCAGTTTTCATACCGAGTCACCGTCCACTGGGCTCAGCGAGAAAACGCGATTTCGGCGCTTCTGAGGGCCGAAAACGCGATATCGGCCGATTTTCGATCTGTCAGCAGATTCGGTTTCTGGGCAGTTTACATGTCGAACTGCACGGTAGAAACGATAAAACAGCTCCTCCGTGCAGTTTTCATACCGAGTCACCGTCCACTGGGCTCAGCGAGAAAACGCGATTTCGGCGCTTCTGAGGGCCGAAAACGCGATATCGGCCGATTTTCGATCTGTCAGCAGATTCGGTTTCTGGGCAGTTTACATGTCGAACTGCACGGTAGAAACGATAAAACAGCTCCTCCGTGCAGTTTTCATACCGAGTCACCGTCCACTGGGCTCAGCGAGAAAACGCGATTTCGGCGCTTCTGAGGGCCGAAAACGCGATATCGGCCGATTTGCGATCTGTCAGCAGATTCGGTTTCTGGGCAGTTTACATGTCGAACTGCACGGTAGAAACGATAAAACAGCTCCTCCGTGCAGTTTTCATACCGAGTCACCGTCCACTGGGCTCAGCGAGAAAACGCGATTACGGCGCTTCTGAGGGCCGAAAAAGCGATATCGGCCGATTTTCGATCTGTCAGCAGATTCGGTTTCTGGGCAGTTTACATGTCGAACTGCACGGTAGAAACGATAAAACAGCTCCTCCGTGCAGTTTTCATACCGAGTCACCGTCCACTGGGCTCAGCGAGAAAACGCGATTTCGGCGCTTCTGAGGGCCGAAAACGCGATATCGGCCGATTTTCGATCTGTCAGCAGATTCGGTTTCTGGGCAGTTTACATGTCGAACTGCACGGTAGAAACGATAAAACAGCTCCTCCGTGCAGTTTTCATACCGAGTCACCGTCCACTGGGCTCAGCGAGAAAACGCGATTTCGGCGCTTCTGAGGGCCGAAAACGCGATATCGGCCGATTTTCGATCTGTCAGCAGATTCGGTTTTCTGGGCAGTTTACATGTCGAACTGCACGGTAGAAACGATAAAACAGCTCCTCCGTGCAGTTTTCATACCGAGTCACCGTCCACTGGGCTCAGCGAGAAAACGCGATTTCGGCGCTTCTGAGGGCCGAAAACGCGATATCGGCCGATTTTCGATCTGTCAGCAGATTCGGTTTCTGGGCAGTTTACATGTCGAACTGCACGGTAGAAACGATAAAACAGCTCCTCCGTGCAGTTTTCATACCGAGTCACCGTCCACTGGGCTCAGCGAGAAAACGCGATTTCGGCGCTTCTGAGGGCCGAAAACGCGATATCGGCCGATTTTCGATCTGTCAGCAGATTCGGTTTCTGGGCAGTTTACATGTCGAACTGCACGGTAGAAACGATAAAACAGCTCCTCCGTGCAGTTTTCATACCGAGTCACCGTCCACTGGGCTCAGCGAGAAAACGCGATTTCGGCGCTTCTGAGGGCCGAAAACGCGATATCGGCCGATTTTCGATCTGTCAGCAGATTCGGTTTCTGGGCAGTTTACATGTCGAACTGCACGGTAGAAACGATAAAACAGCTCCTCCGTGCAGTTTTCATACCGAGTCACCGTCCACTGGGCTCAGCGAGAAAACGCGATTTCGGCGCTTCTGAGGGCCGAAAACGCGATATCGGCCGATTTTCGATCTGTCAGCAGATTCGGTTTCTGGGCAGTTTACATGTCGAACTGCACGGTAGAAACGATAAAACAGCTCCTCCGTGCAGTTTTCATACCGAGTCACCGTCCACTGGGCTCAGCGAGAAAACGCGATTTCGGCGCTTCTGAGGGCCGAAAACGCGATATCGGCCGATTTTCGATCTGTCAGCAGATTCGGTTTCTGGGCAGTTTACATGTCGAACTGCACGGTAGAAACGATAAAACAGCTCCTCCGTGCAGTTTTCATACCGAGTCACCGTCCACTGGGCTCAGCGAGAAAACGCGATTTCGGCGCTTCTGAGGGCCGAAAACGCGATATCGGCCGATTTTCGATCTGTCAGCAGATTCGGTTTCTGGGCAGTTTACATGTCGAACTGCACGGTAGAAACGATAAAACAGCTCCTCCGTGCAGTTTTCATACCGAGTCACCGTCCACTGGGCTCAGCGAGAAAACGCGATTTCGGCGCTTCTGAGGGCCGAAAACGCGATATCGGCCGATTTGCGATCTGTCAGCAGATTCGGTTTCTGGGCAGTTTACATGTCGAACTGCACGGTAGAAACGATAAAACAGCTCCTCCGTGCAGTTTTCATACCGAGTCACCGTCCACTGGGCTCAGCGAGAAAACGCGATTTCGGCGCTTCTGAGGGCCGAAAACGCGATATCGGCCGATTTTCGATCTGTCAGCAGATTCGGTTTCTGGGCAGTTTACATGTCGAACTGCACGGTAGAAACGATAAAACAGCTCCTCCGTGCAGTTTTCATACCGAGTCACCGTCCACTGGGCTCAGCGAGAAAACGCGATTTCGGCGCTTCTGAGGGCCGAAAACGCGATATCGGCCGATTTGCGATCTGTCAGCAGATTCGGTTTCTGGGCAGTTTACATGTCGAACTGCACGGTAGAAACGATAAAACAGCTCCTCCGTGCAGTTTTCATACCGAGTCACCGTCCACTGGGCTCAGCGAGAAAACGCGATTTCGGCGCTTCTGAGGGCCGAAAACGCGATATCGGCCGATTTGCGATCTGTCAGCAGATTCGGTTTCTGGGCAGTTTACATGTCGAACTGCACGGTAGAAACGATAAAACAGCTCCTCCGTGCAGTTTTCATACCGAGTCACCGTCCACTGGGCTCAGCGAGAAAACGCGATTTCGGCGCTTCTGAGGGCCGAAAACGCGATATCGGCCGATTTTCGATCTGTCAGCAGATTCGGTTTCTGGGCAGTTTACATGTCGAACTGCACGGTAGAAACGATAAAACAGCTCCTCCGTGCAGTTTTCATACCGAGTCACCGTCCACTGGGCTCAGCGAGAAAACGCGATTTCGGCGCTTCTGAGGGCCGAAAACGCGATATCGGCCGATTTTCGATCTGTCAGCAGATTCGGTTTCTGGGCAGTTTACATGTCGAACTGCACGGTAGAAACGATAAAACAGCTCCTCCGTGCAGTTTTCATACCGAGTCACCGTCCACTGGGCTCAGCGAGAAAACGCGATTTCGGCGCTTCTGAGGGCCGAAAACGCGATTCTGTCAGCAGATTCGGTTTCTGGGCAGTTTACATGTCGAACTGCACGGTAGAAACGATAAAACAGCTCCTCCGTGCAGTTTTCATACCGAGTCACCGTCCACTGGGCTCAGCGAGAAAACGCGATTTCGGCGCTTCTGAGGGCCGAAAACGCGATATCGGCCGATTTGCGATCTGTCAGCAGATTCGTTTTCTGGGCAGTTTACATGTCGAACTGCACCGTAGAAACGATAAAACAGCTCCTCCGTGCTGTTTTCATACCGAGTCACCGTCCACTGGGCTCAGCGAGAAAACGCGATTTCGGCGCTTCTGAGGGCCGAAAACGCGATATCGGCCGATTTGCGATCTGTCAGCAGATTCGGTTTCTGGGCAGTTTACATGTCGAACTGCACGGTAGAAACGATAAAACAGCTCCTCCGTGCAGTTTTCATACCGAGTCACCGTCCACTGGGCTCAGCGAGAAAACGCGATTTCGGCGCTTCTGAGGGCCGAAAACGCGATATCGGCCGATTTGCGATCTGTCAGCAGATTCGGTTTCTGGGCAGTTTACATGTCGAACTGCACGGTAGAAACGATAAAACAGCTCCTCCGTGCAGTTTTCATACCGAGTCACCGTCCACTGGGCTCAGCGAGAAAACGCGATTTCGGCGCTTCTGAGGGCCGAAAACGCGATATCGGCCGATTTGCGATCTGTCAGCAGATTCGGTTTCTGGGCAGTTTACATGTCGAACTGCACGGTAGAAACGATAAAACAGCTCCTCCGTGCAGTTTTCATACCGAGTCACCGTCCACTGGGCTCAGCGAGAAAACGCGATTTCGGCGCTTCTGAGGGCCGAAAACGCGATATCGGCCGATT
This sequence comes from Cryptocheilus praepositus, assembly GCA_033815515.1. Taxonomy (NCBI): domain Eukaryota; kingdom Metazoa; phylum Arthropoda; class Insecta; order Hymenoptera; family Pompilidae; genus Cryptocheilus; species Cryptocheilus praepositus. The sequence continues at coordinate 85,602 of JAWWQZ010000003.1, read as the reverse complement.
TTCGATCTGTCAGCAGATTCGGTTTCTGGGCAGTTTACATGTCGAACTGCACGGTAGAAACGATAAAACAGCTCCTCCGTGCAGTTTTCATACCGAGTCACCGTCCACTGGGCTCAGCGAGAAAACGCGATTTCGGCGCTTCTGAGGGCCGAAAACGCGATATCGGCCGATTTTCGATCTGTCAGCAGATTCGGTTTCTGGGCAGTTTACATGTCGAACTGCACGGTAGAAACGATAAAACAGCTCCTCCGTGCAGTTTTCATACCGAGTCACCGTCCACTGGGCTCAGCGAGAAAACGCGATTTCGGCGCTTCTGAGGGCCGAAAACGCGATATCGGCCGATTTTCGATCTGTCAGCAGATTCGGTTTCTGGGCAGTTTACATGTCGAACTGCACGGTAGAAACGATAAAACAGCTCCTCCGTGCAGTTTTCATACCGAGTCACCGTCCACTGGGCTCAGCGAGAAAACGCGATTTCGGCGCTTCTGAGGGCCGAAAACGCGATATCGGCCGATTTTCGATCTGTCAGCAGATTCGGTTTCTGGGCAGTTTACATGTCGAACTGCACGGTAGAAACGATAAAACAGCTCCTCCGTGCAGTTTTCATACCGAGTCACCGTCCACTGGGCTCAGCGAGAAAACGCGATTTCGGCGCTTCTGAGGGCCGAAAACGCGATATCGGCCGATTTTCGATCTGTCAGCAGATTCGGTTTCTGGGCAGTTTACATGTCGAACTGCACGGTAGAAACGATAAAACAGCTCCTCCGTGCAGTTTTCATACCGAGTCACCGTCCACTGGGCTCAGCGAGAAAACGCGATTTCGGCGCTTCTGAGGGCCGAAAACGCGATATCGGCCGATTTTCGATCTGTCAGCAGATTCGGTTTCTGGGCAGTTTACATGTCGAACTGCACGGTAGAAACGATAAAACAGCTCCTCCGTGCAGTTTTCATACCGAGTCACCGTCCACTGGGCTCAGCGAGAAAACGCGATTTCGGCGCTTCTGAGGGCCGAAAACGCGATATCGGCCGATTTGCGATCTGTCAGCAGATTCGGTTTCTGGGCAGTTTACATGTCGAACTGCACGGTAGAAACGATAAAACAGCTCCTCCGTGCAGTTTTCATACCGAGTCACCGTCCACTGGGCTCAGCGAGAAAACGCGATTTCGGCGCTTCTGAGGGCCGAAAACGCGATATCGGCCGATTTGCGATCTGTCAGCAGATTCGGTTTCTGGGCAGTTTACATGTCGAACTGCACGGTAGAAACGATAAAACAGCTCCTCCGTGCAGTTTTCATACCGAGTCACCGTCCACTGGGCTCAGCGAGAAAACGCGATTTCGGCGCTTCTGAGGGCCGAAAACGCGATATCGGCCGATTTTCGATCTGTCAGCAGATTCGGTTTCTGGGCAGTTTACATGTCGAACTGCACGGTAGAAACGATAAAACAGCTCCTCCGTGCAGTTTTCATACCGAGTCACCGTCCACTGGGCTCAGCGAGAAAACGCGATTTCGGCGCTTCTGAGGGCCGAAAACGCGATATCGGCCGATTTTCGATCTGTCAGCAGATTCGGTTTCTGGGCAGTTTACATGTCGAACTGCACGGTAGAAACGATAAAACAGCTCCTCCGTGCAGTTTTCATACCGAGTCACCGTCCACTGGGCTCAGCGAGAAAAGATAAAACAGCTCCCCCGTGCAGTTTTCATACCGAGTCACCGTCCACTGGGCTCAGCGAGAAAACGCGATTTCGGCGCTTCTGAGGGCCGAAAACGCGATATCGGCCGATTTGCGATCTGTCAGCAGATTCGGTTTCTGGGCAGTTTACATGTCGAACTGCACGGTAGAAACGATAAAACAGCTCCTCCGTGCAGTTTTCATACCGAGTCACCGTCCACTGGGCTCAGCGAGAAAACGCGATTTCGGCGCTTCTGAGGGCCGAAAACGCGATATCGGCCGATTTTCGATCTGTCAGCAGATTCGGTTTCTGGGCAGTTTACATGTCGAACTGCACGGTAGAAACGATAAAACAGCTCCTCCGTGCAGTTTTCATACCGAGTCACCGTCCACTGGGCTCAGCGAGAAAACGCGATTTCGGCGCTTCTGAGGGCCGAAAACGCGATATCGGCCGATTTTCGATCTGTCAGCAGATTCGGTTTCTGGGCAGTTTACATGTCGAACTGCACGGTAGAAACGATAAAACAGCTCCTCCGTGCAGTTTTCATACCGAGTCACCGTCCACTGGGCTCAGCGAGAAAACGCGATTTCGGCGCTTCTGAGGGCCGAAAACGCGATATCTGCCGATTTGCGATCTGTCAGCTGATTCGGTTTCTGGGCATTTTACATGTCGAACTGCACGGTAGAAACGATAAAACAGCTCCCCCGTGCAGTTTTCATACCGAGTCACCGTCCACTGGGCTCAGCGAGAAAACGCGATTTCGGCGCTTCTGAGGGCCGAAAACGCGATATCGGCCGATTTGCGATCTGTCAGCAGATTCGGTTTCTGGGCAGTTTACATGTCGAACTGCACGGTAGAAACGATAAAACAGCTCCTCCGTGCAGTTTTCATACCGAGTCACCGTCCACTGGGCTCAGCGAGAAAACGCGATTTCGGCGCTTCTGAGGGCCGAAAACGCGATATCGGCCGATTTTCGATCTGTCAGCAGATTCGGTTTCTGGGCAGTTTACATGTCGAACTGCACGGTAGAAACGATAAAACAGCTCCTCCGTGCAGTTTTCATACCGAGTCACCGTCCACTGGGCTCAGCGAGAAAACGCGATTTCGGCGCTTCTGAGGGCCGAAAACGCGATATCGGCCGATTTTCGATCTGTCAGCAGATTCGGTTTCTGGGGGCAGTTTACATGTCGAACTGCACGGTAGAAACGATAAAACAGCTCCTCCGTGCAGTTTTCATACCGAGTCACCGTCCACTGGGCTCAGCGAGAAAACGCGATTTCGGCGCTTCTGAGGGCCGAAAACGCGATATCGGCCGATTTGCGATCTGTCAGCAGATTCGGTTTCTGGGCAGTTTACATGTCGAACTGCACGGTAGAAACGATAAAACAGCTCCTCCGTGCAGTTTTCATACCGAGTCACCGTCCACTGGGCTCAGCGAGAAAACGCGATTTCGGCGCTTCTGAGGGCCGAAAACGCGATATCGGCCGATTTGCGATCTGTCAGCAGATTCGGTTTCTGGGCAGTTTACATGTCGAACTGCACGGTAGAAACGATAAAACAGCTCCTCCGTGCAGTTTTCATACCGAGTCACCGTCCACTGGGCTCAGCGAGAAAACGCGATTTCGGCGCTTCTGAGGGCCGAAAACGCGATATCGGCCGATTTTCGATCTGTCAGCAGATTCGGTTTCTGGGCAGTTTACATGTCGAACTGCACGGTAGAAACGATAAAACAGCTCCTCCGTGCAGTTTTCATACCGAGTCACCGTCCACTGCGCTCAGCGAGAAAACGCGATTTCGGCGCTTCTGAGGGCCGAAAACGCGATATCGGCCGATTTGCGATCTGTCAGCAGATTCGGTTTCTATCGGCCGATTTTCGATCTGTCAGCAGATTCGGTTTCTGGGCAGTTTACATGTCGAACTGCACGGTAGAAACGATAAAACAGCTCCTCCGTGCAGTTTTCATACCGAGTCACCGTCCACTGGGCTCAGCGAGAAAACGCGATTTCGGCGCTTCTGAGGGCCGAAAACGCGATATCGGCCGATTTTCGATCTGTCAGCAGATTCGGTTTCTGGGCAGTTTACATGTCGAACTGCACGGTAGAAACGATAAAACAGCTCCTCCGTGCAGTTTTCATACCGAGTCACCGTCCACTGGGCTCAGCGAGAAAACGCGATTTCGGCGCTTCTGAGGGCCGAAAACGCGATATCGGCGAGAAAACGCGATTTCGGCGCTTCTGAGGGCCGAAAACGCGATATCGGCCGATTTGCGATCTGTCAGCAGATTCGGTTTCTGGGCAGTTTACATGTCGAACTGCACGGTAGAAACGATAAAACAGCTCCTCCGTGCAGTTTTCATACCGAGTCACCGTCCACTGGGCTCAGCGAGAAAACGCGATTTCGGCGCTTCTGAGGGCCGAAAACGCGATATCGGCCGATTTGCGATCTGTCAGCAGATTCGGTTTCTGGGCAGTTTACATGTCGAACTGCACGGTAGAAACGATAAAACAGCTCCTCCGTGCAGTTTTCATACCGAGTCACCGTCCACTGGGCTCAGCGAGAAAAACGCGATTTCGGTGTACTATAACAGGCTATAAGGGCGATTGTCTTACTCGAAAATTACGCCGCTGGCGAAGGCCGGAAATTTGGCCATTTTTCGCGATTTCAAACTTTCAATCCAATTTCCTCGCGAACTAAACGACTTAGAACGGTCCGGGAGGTTGCGTTCGTGATGGTTTTGAGTCTACTAGCACTGGCAAAAAGACCGGTGCGATTATCGAAAATTTTTTTTTGCCGACTTGGGCCGAAAAGTTGAAGGAGGGGTGGTATTATTGGCAACTTTCGCGTTTTTCGCCAAAATCTTTAAAGTGTGATATCTCCGATACTATAGAAGCTAGGGAGGTCCGCTAGGGCTCATTTTAAAGCGCTTCGGGTGTACTATAACAGGCTATAAGGGCGATTGTCTTACTCGAAAATTACGCCGCTGGCGAAGGCCGGAAAATTTTTCGCGATTTCAAACTTTCAATCCAATTTCCTCGCGAACTAAACGACTTAGAACGGTCCGGGAGGTTGCGTTCGTGATGGTTTTGAGTCTACTAGCACTGGCAAAAAGACCGGTGCGATTATCGAAATGTTTTTTTGCCGACTTGGGCCGAAAAGTTGAAGGAGGGGTGGTATTATTGGCAACTTTCGCGTTTTTCGCCAAAATTTTTAAAGTGCGATATCTCCGATACTATAGAAGCTAGGGAGGTCCGCAAGGGCTCATTTTAAAGCGCTTCGGGTGTACTATAACAGGCTATAAGGGCGATTGTCTTACTCGAAAATTACGCCGCTGGCGAAGGCCGGAAATTTGGCCATTTTTCGCGATTTCAAACTTTCAATCCAATTTCCTCGCGAACTAAACGACTTAGAACGGTCCGGGAGGTTGCGTTCGTGATGGTTTTGAGTCTACTAGCACTGGCAAAAAGACCGGTGCGATTATCGAAAATTTTTTTTTGCCGACTTGGGCCGAAAAGTTGAAGGAGGGGTGGTATTATTGGCAACTTTCGCGTTTTTCGCCAAAATTTTAAAGTGCGATATCTCCGATACTATAGAAGCTAGGGAGGTCCGCAAGGGCTCATTTTAAAGCGCTTCGGGTGTACTATAACAGGCTATAAGGGCGATTGTCTTACTCGAAAATTACGCCGCTGGCGAAGGCCGGAAATTTGGCCATTTTTCGCGATTTCAAACTTTCAATCCAATTTCCTCGCGAACTAAACGACTTAGAACGGTCCGGGAGGTTGCGTTCGTGATGGTTTTGAGTCTACTAGCACTGGCAAAAAGACCGGTGCGATTATCGAAAATTTTTTTTTTGCCGACTTGGGCCGAAAAGTTGAAGGTGGGGTGGTATTATTGGCAACTTTCGCGTTTTTCGCCAAAATCTTTAAAGTGCGATATCTCCGATACTATAGAAGCTAGGGAGGTCCGCAAGGGCTCATTTTAAAGCGCTTCGGGTGTACTATAACAGGCTATAAGGGCGATTGTCTTACTCGAAAATTACGCCGCTGGCGAAGGCCGGAAATTTGGCCATTTTTCGCGATTTCAAACTTTCAATCCAATTTCCTCGCGAACTAAACGACTTAGAACGGTCCGGGAGGTTGCGTTCGTGATGGTTTTGAGTCTACTAGCACTGGCAAAAAGACCGGTGCGATTATCGAAAATTTTTTTTTTGCCGACTTGGGCCGAAAAGTTGAAGGAGGGGTGGTATTATTGGCAACTTTCGCGTTTTTCGCCAAAATCTTTAAAGTGCGATATCTCCGATACTATAGAAGCTAGGGAGGTCCGCAAGGGCTCATTTAAAGCGCTTCGGGTGTACTATAACAGGCTATAAGGGCGATTGTCTTACTCGAAAATTACGCCGCTGGCGAAGGCCGGAAATTTGGCCATTTTTCGCGATTTCAAACTTTCAATCCAATTTCCTCGCGAACTAAACGACTTAGAACGGTCCGGGAGGTTGCGTTCGTGATGGTTTTGAGTCTACTAGCACTGGCAAAAAGACCGGTGCGATTATCGAAAATTTTTTTTTTGCCGACTTGGGCCGAAAAGTTGAAGGAGGGGTGGTATTATTGGCAACTTTCGCGTTTTTCGCCAAAATCTTTAAAGTGCGATATCTCCGATACTATAGAAGCTAGGGAGGTCCGCAAGGGCTCATTTTAAAGCGCTTCGGGTGTACTATAACAGGCTATAAGGGCGATTGTCTTACTCGAAAATTACGCCGCTGGCGAAGGCCGGAAATTTGGCCATTTTTCGCGATTTCAAACTTTCAATCCAATTTCCTCGCGAACTAAACGACAGAACGGTCCGGGAGGTTGCGTTCGTGATGGTTTTGAGTCTACTAGCACTGGCAAAAAGACCGGTGCGATTATCGAAAATTTTTTTTTTGCCGACTTGGGCCGAAAAGTTGAAGGAGGGGTGGTATTATTGGCAACTTTCGCGTTTTTCGCCAAAATTTTTAAAGTGCGATATCTCCGATACTATAGAAGCTAGGGAGGTCCGCAAGGGCTCATTTTAAAGCGCTTCGGGTGTACTATAACAGGCTATAAGGGCGATTGTCTTACTCGAAAATTACGCCGCTGGCGAAGGCCGGAAATTTGGCCATTTTTCGCGATTTCAAACTTTCAATCCAATTTCCTCGCGAACTAAACGACTTAGAACGGTCCGGGAGGTTGCGTTCGTGATGGTTTTGAGTCTACTAGCACTGGCAAAAAGACCGGTGCGATTATCGAAAATTTTTTTTTTTGCCGACTTGGGCCGAAAAGTTGAAGGAGGGGTGGTATTATTGGCAACTTTCGCGTTTTCGGCCTCGAACTTTCGCCAAAATCTTTAAAGTGCGATATCTCCGATACTATAGAAGCTAGGGAGGTCCGCAAGGGCTCATTTTAAAGCGCTTCGGGTGTACTATAACAGGCTATAAGGGCGATTGTCTTACTCGAAAATTACGCCGCTGGCGAAGGCCGGAAATTTGGCCATTTTTCGCGATTTCAAACTTTCAATCCAATTTCCTCGCGAACTAAACGACTTAGAACGGTCCGGGAGGTTGCGTTCGTGATGGTTTTGAGTCTACTAGCACTGGCAAAAAGACCGGTGCGATTATCGAAAATTTTTTTTTTGCCGACTTGGGCCGAAAAGTTGAAGGAGGGGTGGTATTATTGGCAACTTTCGCGTTTTTCGCCAAAATTTTTAAAGTGCGATATCTCCGATACTATAGAAGCTAGGGAGGTCCGCAAGGGCTCATTTTAAAGCGCTTCGGGTGTACTATAACAGGCTATAAGGGCGATTGTCTTACTCGAAAATTACGCCGCTGGCGAAGGCCGGAAAATTTGGCCATTTTTCGCGATTTCAAACTTTCAATCCAATTTCCTCGCGAACTAAACGACTTAGAACGGTCCGGGAGGTTGCGTTCGTGATGGTTTTGAGTCTACTAGCACTGGCAAAAAGACCGGTGCGATTATCGAAAATTTTTTTTTTGCCGACTTGGGCCGAAAAGTTGAAGGAGGGGTGGTATTATTGGCAACTTTCGCGTTTTTCGCCAAAATTTTAAAGTGCGATATCTCCGATACTATAGAAGCTAGGGAGGTCCGCAAGGGCTCATTTTAAAGCGCTTCGGGTGTACTATAACAGGCTATAAGGGCGATTGTCTTACTCGAAAATTACGCCGCTGGCGAAGGCCGGAAATTTGGCCATTTTTCGCGATTTCAAACTTTCAATCCAATTTCCTCGCGAACTAAACGACTTAGAACGGTCCGGGAGGTTGCGTTCGTGATGGTTTTGAGTCTACTAGCACTGGCAAAAAGACCGGTGCGATTATCGAAAATTTTTTTTTGCCGACTTGGGCCGAAAAGTTGAAGGAGGGGTGGTATTATTGGCAACTTTCGCGTTTTTCGCCAAAATCTTTAAAGTGCGATATCTCCGATACTATAGAAGCTAGGGAGGTCCGCAAGGGCTCATTTTAAAGCGCTTCGGGTGTACTATAACAGGCTATAAGGGCGATTGTCTTACTCGAAAATTACGCCGCTGGCGAAGGCCGGAAATTTGGCCATTTTTCGCGATTTCAAACTTTCAATCCAATTTCCTCGCGAACTAAACGACTTAGAACGGTCCGGGAGGTTGCGTTCGTGATGGTTTTGAGTCTACTAGCACTGGCAAAAAGACCGGTGCGATTATCGAAAATTTTTTTTTGCCGACTTGGGCCGAAAAGTTGAAGGAGGGGTGGTATTATTGGCAACTTTCGCGTTTTTCGCCAAAATCTTTAAAGTGCGATATCTCCGATACTATAGAAGCTAGGGAGGTCCGCAAGGGCTCATTTTAAAGCGCTTCGGGTGTACTATAACAGGCTATAAGGGCGATTGTCTTACTCGAAAATTACGCCGCTGGCGAAGGCCGGAAATTTGGCCATTTTTCGCGATTTCAAACTTTCAATCCAATTTCCTCGCGAACTAAACGACTTAGAACGGTCCGGGAGGTTGCGTTCGTGATGGTTTTGAGTCTACTAGCACTGGCAAAAAGACCGGTGCGATTATCGAAAATTTTTTTTTTTGCCGACTTGGGCCGAAAAGTTGAAGGAGGGGTGGTATTATTGGCAACTTTCGCGTTTTTCGCCAAAATTTTTAAAGTGCGATATCTCCGATACTATAGAAGCTAGGGAGGTCCGCAAGGGCTCATTTTAAAGCGCTTCGGGTGTACTATAACAGGCTATAAGGGCGATTGTCTTACTCGAAAATTACGCCGCTGGCGAAGGCCGGAAATTTGGCCATTTTTCGCGATTTCAAACTTTCAATCCAATTTCCTCGCGAACTAAACGACTTAGAACGGTCCGGGAGGTTGCGTTCGTGATGGTTTTGAGTCTACTAGCACTGGCAAAAAGACCGGTGCGATTATCGAAAATTTTTTTTTTGCCGACTTGGGCCGAAAAGTTGAAGGTGGGGTGGTATTATTGGCAACTTTCGCGTTTTTCGCCAAAATCTTTAAAGTGCGATATCTCCGATACTATAGAAGCTAGGGAGGTCCGCAAGGGCTCATTTTAAAGCGCTTCGGGTGTACTATAACAGGCTATAAGGGCGATTGTCTTACTCGAAAATTACGCCGCTGGCGAAGGCCGGAAATTTGGCCATTTTTCGCGATTTCAAACTTTCAATCCAATTTCCTCGCGAACTAAACGACTTAGAACGGTCCGGGAGGTTGCGTTCGTGATGGTTTTGAGTCTACTAGCACTGGCAAAAAGACCGGTGCGATTATCGAAAATTTTTTTTTTGCCGACTTGGGCCGAAAAGTTGAAGGAGGGGTGGTATTATTGGCAACTTTCGCGTTTTTCGCCAAAATCTTTAAAAAGCGATATCTCCGATACTATAGAAGCTAGGGAGGTCCGCAAGGGCTCATTTTAAAGCGCTTCGGGTGTACTATAACAGGCTATAAGGGCGATTGTCTTACTCGAAAATTACGCCGCTGGCGAAGGCCGGAAATTTGGCCATTTTTCGCGATTTCAAACTTTCAATCCAATTTCCTCGCGAACTAAACGACTTAGAACGGTCCGGGAGGTTGCGTTCGTGATGGTTTTGAGTCTACTAGCACTGGCAAAAAGACCGGTGCGATTATCGAAAATTTTTTTTTGCCGACTTGGGCCGAAAAGTTGAAGGAGGGGTGGTATTATTGGCAACTTTCGCGTTTTTCGCCAAAATTTTAAAGTGCGATATCTCCGATACTATAGAAGCTAGGGAGGTCCGCAAGGGCTCATTTTAAAGCGCTTCGGGTGTACTATAACAGGCTATAAGGGCGATTGTCTTACTCGAAAATTACGCCGCTGGCGAAGGCCGGAAATTTGGCCATTTTTCGCGATTTCAAACTTTCAATCCAATTTCCTCGCGAACTAAACGACTTAGAACGGTCCGGGAGGTTGCGTTCGTGATGGTTTTGAGTCTACTAGCACTGGCAAAAAGACCGGTGCGATTATCGAAAATTTTTTTTTGCCGACTTGGGCCGAAAAGTTGAAGGAGGGGTGGTATTATTGGCAACTTTCGCGTTTTTCGCCAAAATCTTTAAAGTGCGATATCTCCGATACTATAGAAGCTAGGGAGGTCCGCAAGGGCTCATTTTAAAGCGCTTCGGGTGTACTATAACAGGCTATAAGGGCGATTGTCTTACTCGAAAATTACGCCGCTGGCGAAGGCCGGAAATTTGGCCATTTTTCGCGATTTCAAACTTTCAATCCAATTTCCTCGCGAACTAAACGACTTAGAACGGTCCGGGAGGTTGCGTTCGTGATGGTTTTGAGTCTACTAGCACTGGCAGTCGAGCACTGGCAAAAAGACCGGTGCGATTATCGAAAATTTTTTTTGCCGACTTGGGCCGAAAAGTTGAAGGAGGGGTGGTATTATTGGCAACTTTCGCGTTTTTCGCCAAAATCTTTAAAGTGCGATATCTCCGATACTATAGAAACTAGGCCTCCGTGCAGTTTTCAGGAGGTCCGCAAGGGCTCATTTTAAAGCGCTTCGGGTGTACTATAACAGGCTATAAGGGCGATTGTCTTACTCGAAAATTACGCCGCTGGCGAAGGCCGGAAATTTGGCCATTTTTCGCGATTTCAAACTTTCAATCCAATTTCCTCGCGAACTAAACGACTTAGAACGGTCCGGGAGGTTGCGTTCGTGATGGTTTTGAGTCTACTAGCACTGGCAAAAAGACCGGTGCGATTATCGAAAATTTTTTTTTTGCCGACTTGGGCCGAAAAGTTGAAGGAGGGGTGGTATTATTGGCAACTTTCGCGTTTTTCGCCAAAATCTTTAAAGTGCGATATCTCCGATACTATAGAAGCTAGGGAGGTCCGCAAGGGCTCATTTTAAAGCGCTTCGGGTGTACTATAACAGGCTATAAGGGCGATTGTCTTACTCGAAAATTACGCCGCTGGCGAAGGCCGGAAATTTGGCCATTTTTCGCGATTTCAAACTTTCAATCCAATTTCCTCGCGAACTAAACGACTTAGAACGGTCCGGGAGGTTGCGTTCGTGATGGTTTTGAGTCTACTAGCACTGGCAAAAAGACCGGTGCGATTATCGACTATTTTTTTGCCGACTTGGGCCGAAAAGTTGAAGGAGGGGTGGTATTATTGGCAACTTTCGCGTTTTTCGCCAAAATTTTTAAAGTGCGATATCTCCGATACTATAGAAGCTAGGGAGGTCCGCAAGGGCTCATTTTAAAGCGCTTCGGGTGTACTATAACAGGCTATAAGGGCGATTGTCTTACTCGAAAATTACGCCGCTGGCGAAGGCCGGAAATTTGGCCATTTTTCGCGATTTCAAACTTTCAATCCAATTTCCTCGCGAACTAAACGACTTAGAACGGTCCGGGAGGTTGCGTTCGTGATGGTTTTGAGTCTACTAGCACTGGCAAAAAGACCGGTGCGATTATCGAAAATTTTTTTTTTGCCGACTTGGGCCGAAAAGTTGAAGGAGGGGTGGTATTATTGGCAACTTTCGCGTTTTTCGCCAAAATTTTAAAGTGCGATATCTCCGATACTATAGAAGCTAGGGAGGTCCGCAAGGGCTCATTTTAAAGCGCTTCGGGTGTACTATAACAGGCTATAAGGGCGATTGTCTTACTCGAAAATTACGCCGCTGGCGAAGGCCGGAAATTTGGCCATTTTTCGCGATTTCAAACTTTCAATCCAATTTCCTCGCGAACTAAACGACTTAGAACGGTCCGGGAGGTTGCGTTCGTGATGGTTTTGAGTCTACTAGCACTGGCAAAAAGACCGGTGCGATTATCGAAAATTTTTTTTTTGCCGACTTGGGCCGAAAAGTTGAAGGAGGGGTGGTATTATTGGCAACTTTCGCGTTTTTCGCCAAAATTTTTAAAGTGCGATATCTCCGATACTATAGAAGCTAGGGAGGTCCGCAAGGGCTCATTTTAAAGCGCTTCGGGTGTACTATAACAGGCTATAAGGGCGATTGTCTTACTCGAAAATTACGCCGCTGGCGAAGGCCGGAAATTTGGCCATTTTTCGCGATTTCAAACTTTCAATCCAATTTCCTCGCGAACTAAACGACTTAGAACGGTCCGGGAGGTTGCGTTCGTGATGGTTTTGAGTCTACTAGCACTGGCAAAAAGACCGGTGCGATTATCGAAAATTTTTTTTTTTGCCGACTTGGGCCGAAATGTTGAAGGTGGGGTGGAATTATTGACAAGTTTCGCGTTTTTCGCCAAAATTTTAAAAGTGCGATATCTCCGATACTATAGAAGCTAGGGAGGTCCGCAAGGGCTCATTTTAAAGCGCTTCGGGTGTACTATAACAGGCTATAAGGGCGATTGTCTTACTCGAAAATTACGCCGCTGGCGAAGGCCGGAAATTTGGCCATTTTTCGCGATTTCAAACTTTCAATCCAATTTCCTCGCGAACTAAACGACTTAGAACGGTCCGGGAGGTTGCGTTCGTGATGGTTTTGAGTCTACTAGCACTGGCAAAAAGACCGGTGCGATTATCGAAAATTTTTTTTTTCCGACTTGGGCCGAAAAGTTGAAGGAGGTGTGGTATTATTGGCAACTTTCGCGTTTTTCGCCAAAATTTTAAAGTGCGATATCTCCGATACTATAGAAGCTAGGGAGGTCCGCAAGGGCTCATTTTAAAGCGCTTCGGGTGTACTATAACAGGCTATAAGGGCGATTGTCTTACTCGAAAATTACGCCGCTGGCGAAGGCCGGAAATTTGGCCATTTTTCGCGATTTCAAACTTTCAATCCAATTTCCTCGCGAACTAAACGACTTAGAACGGTCCGGGAGGTTGCGTTCGTGATGGTTTTGAGTCTACTAGCACTGGCAAAAAGACCGGTGCGATTATCGAAAATTTTTTGCCGACTTGGGCCGAAAAGTTGAAGGAGGGGTGGTATTATTGGCAACTTTCGCGTTTTTCGCCAAAATTTTTAAAGTGCGATATCTCCGATACTATAGAAGCTAGGGAGGTCCGCAAGGGCTCATTTTAAAGCGCTTCGGGTGTACTATAACAGGCTATAAGGGCGATTGTCTTACTCGAAAATTACGCCGCTGGCGAAGGCCGGAAATTTGGCCATTTTTCGCGATTTCAAACTTTCAATCCAATTTCCTCGCGAACTAAACGACTTAGAACGGTCCGGGAGGTTGCGTTCGTGATGGTTTTGAGTCTACTAGCACTGGCAAAAAGACCGGTGCGATTATCGAAAATTTTTTTTTTGCCGACTTGGGCCGAAAAGTTGAAGGAGGGGTGGTATTATTGGCAACTTTCGCGTTTTTCGCCAAAATCTTTAAAGTGCGATATCTCCTCTGTCAGCAGATTCGATACTATAGAAGCTAGGGAGGTCCGCAAGGGCTCATTTTAAAGCGCTTCGGGTGTACTATAACAGGCTATAAGGGCGATTGTCTTACTCGAAAATTACGCCGCTGGCGAAGGCCGGAAATTTGGCCATTTTTCGCGATTTCAAACTTTCAATCCAATTTCCTCGCGAACTAAACGACTTAGAACGGTCCGGGAGGTTGCGTTCGTGATGGTTTTGAGTCTACTAGCACTGGCAAAAAGACCGGTGCGATTATTGAAAATTTTTTTTTTTTTTGCCGACTTGGGCCGAAAAGTTGAAGGAGGGGTGGTATTATTGGCAACTTTCGCGTTTTTCGCCAAAATTTTTAAAGTGCGATATCTCCGATACTATAGAAGCTAGGGAGGTCCGCAAGGGCTCATTTTAAAGCGCTTCGGGTGTACTATAACAGGCTATAAGGGCGATTGTCTTACTCGAAAATTACGCCGCTGGCGAAGGCCGGAAATTTGGCCATTTTTCGCGATTTCAACTTTCAATCCAATTTCCTCGCGAACTAAACGACTTAGAACGGTCCGGGAGGTTGCGTTCGTGATGGTTTTGAGTCTACTAGCACTGGCAAAAAGACCGGTGCGATTATCGAAAATTTTTTTTTTGCCGACTTGGGCCGAAAAGTTGAAGGAGGGGTGGTATTATTGGCAACTTTCGCGTTTTTCGCCAAAATGCAGTGCGATATCTCCGATACTATAGAAGCTAGGGAGGTCCGCAAGGGCTCATTTTAAAGCGCTTCGGGTGTACTATAACAGGCTATAAGGGCGATTGTCTTACTCGAAAATTACGCCGCTGGCGAAGGCCGGAAATTTGGCCATTTTTCGCGATTTCAAACTTTCAATCCAATTTCCTCGCGAACTAAACGACTTAGAACGGTCCGGGAGGTTGCGTTCGTGATGGTTTTGAGTCTACTAGCACTGGCAAAAAGACCGGTGCGATTATCGAAAATTTTTTTTTTGCCGACTTGGGCCGAAAAGTTGAAGGAGGGGTGGTATTATTAACTTTCGCGTTTTTCGCCAAAATCTTTAAAGTGCGATATCTCCGATACTATAGAAGCTAGGGAGGTCCGCAAGGGCTCATTTTAAAGCGCTTCGGGTGTACTATAACAGGCTATAAGGGCGATTGTCTTACTCGAAAATTACGCCGCTGGCGAAGGCCGGAAATTTGGCCATTTTTCGCGATTTCAAACTTTCAATCCAATTTCCTCGCGAACTAAACGACTTAGAACGGTCCGGGAGGTTGCGTTCGTGATGGTTTTGAGTCTACTAGCACTGGCAAAAAGACCGGTGCGATTATCGAAAATTTTTTTTTTTGCCGACTTGGGCCGAAAAGTTGAAGGAGGGGTGGTATTATTGGCAACTTTCGCGTTTTTCGCCAAAATTTTAAAGTGCGATATCTCCGATACTATAGAAGCTAGGGAGGTCCGCAAGGGCTCATTTTAAAGCGCTTCGGGTGTACTATAACAGGCTATAAGGGCGATTGTCTTACTCGAAAATTACGCCGCTGGCGAAGGCCGGAAATTTGGCCATTTTTCGCGATTTCAAACTTTCAATCCAATTTCCTCGCGAACTAAACGACTTAGAACGGTCCGGGAGGTTGCGTTCGTGATGGTTTTGAGTCTACTAGCACTGGCAAAAAGACCGGTGCGATTATCGAAAATTTTTTTTTTTGCCGACTTGGGCCGAAAAGTTGAAGGAGGGGTGGTATTATTGGCAACTTTCGCGTTTTTCGCCAAAATCTTTAAAGTGCGATATCTCCGATACTATAGAAGCTAGGGAGGTCCGCAAGGGCTCATTTTAAAGCGCTTCGGGTGTACTATAACAGGCTATAAGGGCGATTGTCTTACTCGAAAATTACGCCGCTGGCGAAGGCCGGAAATTTTTCGCGATTTCAAACTTTCAATCCAATTTCCTCGCGAACTAAACGACTTAGAACGGTCCGGGAGGTTGCGTTCGTGATGGTTTTGAGTCTACTAGCACTGGCAAAAAGACCGGTGCGATTATCGAAAATTTTTTTTTTGCCGACTTGGGCCGAAAAGTTGAAGGATTGGTATTATTGGCAACTTTCGCGGTTTTCGCCAAAATCTTTAAAGTGCGATATCTCCGATACTATAGAAGCTAGGGAGGTCCGCAAGGGCTCCTCCGCGTTTTCATACTTTCACTCGATCCAATTTCCTCGCGAAAAATCCAATTTCGACTTAGAACGGTCCGGGAGGTTGCGTTCGTGATGGTTTTGAGTCTACTAGCACTGGCAAAAAGACCGGTGCGATTATCGAAAATTTTTTTTTTGCCGACTTGGGCCGAAAAGTTGAAGGAGGGGTGGTATTATTGGCAACTTTCGCGTTTTTCGCCAAAATTTTTAAAGTGCGATATCTCCGATACTATAGAAGCTAGGGAGGTCCGCAAGGGCTCATTTTAAAGCGCTTCGGGTGTACTATAACAGGCTATAAGGGCGATTGTCTTACTCGAAAATTACGCCGCTGGCGAAGGCCGGAAATTTGGCCATTTTTCGCGATTTCAAACTTTCAATCCAATTTCCTCGCGAACTAAACGACTTAGAACGGTCCGGGAGGTTGCGTTCGTGATGGTTTTGAGTCTACTAGCACGGGCAAAAAGACCGGTGCGATTATCGAAAATTTTTTTTTTGGCGACTTGGGCCGAAAAGTTGAAGGAGGGGTGGTATTATTGGCATCTTTCGCGTTTTTCGCCAAAATTTTTAAAGTGCGATATCTCCGATACTATAGAAGCTAGGGAGGTCCGCAAGGGCTCATTTTAAAGCGCTTCGGGTGTACTATAACAGGCTATAAGGGCGATTGTCTTACTCGAAAATTACGCCGCTGGCGAAGGCCGGAAATTTGGCCATTTTTCGCGATTTCAAACTTTCAATCCAATTTCCTCGCGAACTAAACGACTTAGAACGGTCCGGGAGGTTGCGTTCGTGATGGTTTTGAGTCTACTAGCACTGGCAAAAAGACCGGTGCGATTATCGAAAATTTTTTTTTGCCGACTTGGGCCGAAAAGTTGAAGGAGGGGTGGTATTATTGGCAACTTTCGCGTTTTTCGCCAAAATTTTAAAGTGCGATATCTCCGATACTATAGAAGCTAAGGAGGTCCGCAAGGGCTCATTTTAAAGCGCTTCGGGTGTACTATAACAGGCTATAAGGGCGATTGTCTTACTCGAAAATTACGCCGCTGGCGAAGGCCGGAAATTTGGCCATTTTTCGCGATTTCAAACTTTCAATCCAATTTCCTCGCGAACTAAACGACTTAGAACGGTCCGGGAGGTTGCGTTCGTGATGGTTTTGAGTCTACTAGCACTGGCAAAAAGACCGGTGCGATTATCGAAAATTTTTTTTTTGCCGACTTGGGCCGAAAAGTTGAAGGAGGGGTGGTATTATTGGCAACTTTCGCGTTTTTCGCCAAAATTTTAAAGTGCGATATCTCCGATACTATAGAAGCTAGGGAGGTCCGCAAGGGCTCATTTTAAAGCGCTTCGGGTGTACTATAACAGGCTATAAGGGCGATTGTCTTACTCGAAAATTACGCCGCTGGCGAAGGCCGGAAATTTGGCCATTTTTCGCGATTTCAAACTTTCAATCCAATTTCATCCAACTCGCGCGAAAAACGACTTAGAACGGTCCGGGAGGTTGCGTTCGTGATGGTTTTGAGTCTACTAGCACTGGCAAAAAGACCGGTGCGATTATCGAAAATTTTTTTTTTTCCGACTTGGGCCGAAAAGTTGAAGGAGGGGTGGTATTATTGGCAACTTTCGCGTTTTTCGCCAAAATCTTTAAAGTGCGATATCTCCGATACTATAGAAGCTAGGGAGGTCCGCAAGGGCTCATTTTAAAGCGCTTCGGGTGTACTATAACAGGCTATAAGGGCGATTGTCTTACTCGAAAATTACGCCGCTGGCGAAGGCCGGAAATTTGGCCATTTTTCGCGATTTCAAACTTTCAATCCAATTTCCTCGCGAACTAAACGACTTAGAACGGTCCGGGAGGTTGCGTTCGTGATGGTTTTGAGTCTACTAGCACTGGCAAAAAGACCGGTGCGATTATCGAAAATTTTTTTTTTGCCGACTTGGGCCGAAAAGTTGAAGGAGGGGTGGTATTATTGGCAACTTTCGCGTTTTTCGCCAAAATCTTTAAAGTGCGATATCTCCGATACTATAGAAGCTAGGGAGGTCCGCAAGGGCTCATTTTAAAGCGCTTCGGGTGTACTATAACAGGCTATAAGGGCGATTGTCTTACTCGAAAATTACGCCGCTGGCGAAGGCCGGAAATTTGGCCATTTTTCGCGATTTCAAACTTTCAATCCAATTTCCTCGCGAACTAAACGACTTAGAACGGTCCGGGAGGTTGCGTTCGTGATGGTTTTGAGTCTACTAGCACTGGCAAAAAGACCGGTGCGATTATCGAAAATTTTTTTTTTGCCGACTTGGGCCGAAAAGTTGAAGGAGGGGTGGTATTATTGGCAACTTTCGCGTTTTTCGCCAAAATCTTTAAAGTGCGATATCTCCGATACTATAGAAGCTAGGGAGGTCCGCAAGGGCTCATTTTAAAGCGCTTCGGGTGTACTATAACAGGCTATAAGGGCGATTGTCTTACTCGAAAATTACGCCGCTGGCGAAGGCCGGAAATTTGGCCATTTTTCGCGATTTCAAACTTTCAATCCAATTTCCTCGCGAACTAAACGACTTAGAACGGTCCGGGAGGTTGCGTTCGTGATGGTTTTGTGTCTACTAGCACTGGCAAAAAGACCGGTGCGATTATCGAAAATTTTTTTTTTGCCGACTTGGGCCGAAAAGTTGAAGGAGGGGTGGTATTATTGGCAACTTTCGCGTTTTTCGCCAAAATCTTTAAAGTGCGATATCTCCGATACTATAGAAGCTAGGGAGGTCCGCAAGGGCTCATTTTAAAGCGCTTCGGGTGTACTATAACAGGCTATAAGGGCGATTGTCTTACTCGAAAATTACGCCGCTGGCGAAGGCCGGAAATTTGGCCATTTTTCGCGATTTCAAACTTTCAATCCAATTTCCTCGCGAACTAAACGACTTAGAACGGTCCGGGAGGTTGCGTTCGTGATGGTTTTGAGTCTACTAGCACTGGCAAAAGACCGGTGCGATTATCGAAAAACGCGATTTGCCGACTTGGGCCGAAAAGTTGAAGGAGGGGTGGTATTATTGGCAACTTTCGCGTTTTTCGCCAAAATCTTTAAAGTGCGATATCTCCGATACTATAGAAGCTAGGGAGGTCCGCAAGGGCTCATTTTAAAGCGCTTCGGGTGTACTATAACAGGCTATAAGGGCGATTGTCTTACTCGAAAATTACGCCGCTGGCGAAGGCCGGAAATTTGGCCATTTTTCGCGATTTCAAACTTTCAATCCAATTTCCTCGCGAACTAAACGACTTAGAACGGTCCGGGAGGTTGCGTTCGTGATGGTTTTGAGTCTACTAGCACTGGCAAAAAGACCGGTGCGATTATCGAAAATTTTTTTTTTTTGCCGACTTGGGCCGAAAAGTTGAAGGAGGGGTGGTATTATTGGCAACTTTCGCGTTTTTCGCCAAAATTTTTAAAGTGCGATATCTCCGATACTATAGAAGCTAGGGAGGTCCGCAAGGGCTCATTTTAAAGCGCTTCGGGTGTACTATAACAGGCTATAAGGGCGATTGTCTTACTCGAAAATTACGCCGCTGGCGAAGGCCGGAAATTTGGCCATTTTTCGCGATTTCAAACTTTCAATCCAATTTCCTCGCGAACTAAACGACTTAGAACGGTCCGGGAGGTTGCGTTCGTGATGGTTTTGAGTCTACTAGCACTGGCAAAAAGACCGGTGCGATTATCGAAAATTTTTTTTTTGCCGACTTGGGCCGAAAAGTTGAAGGAGGGGTGGTATTATTGGCAACTTTCGCGTTTTTCGCCAAAATCTTTAAAGTGCGATATCTCCGATACTATAGAAGCTAGGGAGGTCCGCAAGGGCTCATTTTAAAGCGCTTCGGGTGTACTATAACAGGCTATAAGGGCGATTGTCTTACTCGAAAATTACGCCGCTGGCGAAGGCCGGAAATTTGGCCATTTTTCGCGATTTCAAACTTTCAATCCAATTTCCTCGAACTAAACGACTTAGAACGGTCCGGGAGGTTGCGTTCGTGATGGTTTTGAGTCTACTAGCACTGGCAAAAAGACCGGTGCGATTATCGAAAATTTTTTTTTTTGCCGACTTGGGCCGAAAAGTTGAAGGAGGGGTGGTATTATTGGCAACTTTCGCGTTTTTCGCCAAAATTTTTAAAGTGCGATATCTCCGATACTATAGAAGCTAGGGAGGTCCGCAAGGGCTCATTTTAAAGCGCTTCGGGTGTACTATAACAGGCTATAAGGGCGATTGTCTTACTCGAAAATTACGCCGCTGGCGAAGGCCGGAAATTTGGCCATTTTTCGCGATTTCAAACTTTCAATCCAATTTCCTCGCGAACTAAACGACTTAGAACGGTCCGGGAGGTTGCGTTCGTGATGGTTTTGAGTCTACTAGCACTGGCAAAAAGACCGGTGCGATTATCGAAAATTTTTTTTTTTGCCGACTTGGGCCGAAAAGTTGAAGGAGGGGTGGTATTATTGGCAACTTTCGCGTTTTTCGCCAAAATTTTAAAGTGCGATATCTCCGATACTATAGAAGCTAGGGAGGTCCGCAAGGGCTCATTTTAAAGCGCTTCGGGTGTACTATAACAGGCTATAAGGGCGATTGTCTTACTCGAAAATTACGCCGCTGGCGAAGGCCGGAAATTTGGCCATTTTTCGCGATTTCAAACTTTCAATCCAATTTCCTCGCGAACTAAACGACTTAGAACGGTCCGGGAGGTTGCGTTCGTGATGGTTTTGAGTCTACTAGCACTGGCAAAAAGACCGGTGCGATTATCGAAAATTTTTTTTTGCCGACTTGGGCCGAAAAGTTGAAGGAGGGGTGGTATTATTGGCAACTTTCGCGTTTTTCGCCAAAATTTTTAAAGTGCGATATCTCCGATACTATAGAAGCTAGGGAGGTCCGCAAGGGCTCATTTTAAAGCGCTTCGGGTGTACTATAACAGGCTATAAGGGCGATTGTCTTACTCGAAAATTACGCCGCTGGCGAAGGCCGGAAATTTGGCCATTTTTCGCGATTTCAAACTTTCAATCCAATTTCCTCGCGAACTAAACGACTTAGAACGGTCCGGGAGGTTGCGTTCGTGATGGTTTTGAGTCTACTAGCACTGGCAAAAAGACCGGTGCGATTATCGAAAATTTTTTTTTTACCGACTTGGGCCGAAAAGTTGAAGGAGGGGTGGTATTATTGGCAACTTTCGCGTTTTTCGCCAAAATCTTTAAAGTGCGATATCTCCGATACTATAGAAGCTAGGGAGGTCCGCAAGGGCTCATTTTAAAGCGCTTCGGGTGTACTATAACAGGCTATAAGGGCGATTGTCTTACTCGAAAATTACGCCGCTGGCGAAGGCCGGAAATTTGGCCATTTTTCGCGATTTCAAACTTTCAATCCAATTTCCTCGCGAACTAAACGACTTAGAACGGTCCGGGAGGTTGCGTTCGTGATGGTTTTGAGTCTACTAGCACTGGCAAAAGGTGCGATTATCGAAAATTTTTTTTTTGCCGACTTGGGCCGAAAAGTTGAAGGAGGGGTGGTATTATTGGCAACTTTCGCGTTTTTCGCCAAAATCTTTAAAGTGCGATATCTCCGATACTATAGAAGCTAGGGAGGTCCGCAAGGGCTCATTTTAAAGCGCTTCGGGTGTACTATAACAGGCTATAAGGGCGATTGTCTTACTCGAAAATTACGCCGCTGGCGAAGGCCGGAAATTTGGCCATTTTTCGCGATTTCAAACTTTCAATCCAATTTCCTCGCGAACTAAACGACTTAGAACGGTCCGGGAGGTTGCGTTCGTGATGGTTTTGAGTCTACTAGCACTGGCAAAAAGACCGGTGCGATTATCGAAAATTTTTTTTTTGCCGACTTGGGCCGAAAAGTTGAAGGAGGGGTGGTATTATTGGCAACTTTCGCGTTTTTCGCCAAAATCTTTAAAGTGCGATATCTCCGATACTATAGAAGCTAGGGAGGTCCGCAAGGCTCATTTTAAAGCGCTTCGGGTGTACTATAACAGGCTATAAGGGCGATTGTCTTACTCGAAAATTACGCCGCTGGCGAAGGCCGGAAATTTGGCCATTTTTCGCGATTTCAAACTTTCAATCCAATTTCCTCGCGAACTAAACGACTTAGAACGGTCCGGGAGGTTGCGTTCGTGATGGTTTTGAGTCTACTAGCACTGGCAAAAAGACCGGTGCGATTATCGAAAATTTTTTTTTGCCGACTTGGGCCGAAAAGTTGAAGGAGGGGTGGTATTATTGGCAACTTTCGCGTTTTTCGCCAAAATCTTTAAAGTGCGATATCTCCGATACTATAGAAGCTAGGGAGGTCCGCAAGGGCTCATTTTAAAGCGCTTCGGGTGTACTATAACAGGCTATAAGGGCGATTGTCTTACTCGAAAATTACGCCGCTGGCGAAGGCCGGAAATTTGGCCATTTTTCGCGATTTCAAACTTTCAATCCAATTTCCTCGCGAACTAAAGAAGAACGGTCCGGGAGGTTGCGTTCGTGATGGTTTTGAGTCTACTAGCACTGGCAAAAAGACCGGTGCGATTATCGAAAATTTTTTTTTTTGCCGACTTGGGCCGAAAAGTTGAAGGAGGGGTGGTATTATTGGCAACTTTCGCGTTTTTCGCCAAAATCTTTAAAGTGCGATATCTCCGATACTATAGAAGCTAGGGAGGTCCGCAAGGGCTCATTTTAAAGCGCTTCGGGTGTACTATAACAGGCTATAAGGGCGATTGTCTTACTCGAAAATTACGCCGCTGGCGAAGGCCGGAAATTTGGCCATTTTTCGCGATTTCAAACTTTCAATCCAATTTCCTCGCGAACTAAACGACTTAGAACGGTCCGGGAGGTTGCGTTCGTGATGGTTTTGAGTCTACTAGCACTGGCAAAAAGACCGGTGCGATTATCGAAAATTTTTTTTTTGCCGACTTGGGCCGAAAAGTTGAAGGAGGGTGGTATTATTGGCAACTTTCGCGTTTTTCGCCAAAATCTTTAAAGTGCGATATCTCCGATACTATAGAAGCTAGGGAGGTCCGCAAGGGCTCATTTTAAAGCGCTTCGGGTGTACTATAACAGGCTATAAGGGCGATTGTCTTACTCGAAAATTACGCCGCTGGCGAAGGCCGGAAATTTGGCCATTTTTCGCGATTTCAAACTTTCAATCCAATTTCCTCGCGAACTAAACGACTTAGAACGGTCCGGGAGGTTGCGTTCGTGATGGTTTTGAGTCTACTAGCACTGGCAAAAAGACCGGTGCGATTATCGAAAATTTTTTTTTGCCGACTTGGGCCGAAAAGTTGAAGGAGGGGTGGTATTATTGGCAACTTTCGCGTTTTTCGCCAAAATTTTTAAAGTGCGATATCTCCGATACTATAGAAGCTAGGGAGGTCCGCAAGGGCTCATTTTAAAGCGCTTCGGGTGTACTATAACAGGCTATAAGGGCGATTGTCTTACTCGAAAATTACGCCGCTGGCGAAGGCCGGAAATTTGGCCATTTTTCGCGATTTCAAACTTTCAATCCAATTTCCTCGCGAACTAAACGACTTAGAACGGTCCGGGAGGTTGCGTTCGTGATGGTTTTGAGTCTACTAGCACTGGCAAAAAGACCGGTGCGATTATCGAAAATTTTTTTTTTGCCGACTTGGGCCGAAAAGTTGAAGGTGGGGTGGTATTATTGGCAACTTTCGCGTTTTTCGCCAAAATTTTAAAGTGCGATATCTCCGATACTATAGAAGCTAGGGAGGTCCGCAAGGGCTCATTTTAAAGCGCTTCGGGTGTACTATAACAGGCTATAAGGGCGATTGTCTTACTCGAAAATTACGCCGCTGGCGAAGGCCGGAAATTTGGCCATTTTTCGCGATTTCAAACTTTCAATCCAATTTCCTCGCGAACTAAACGACTTAGAACGGTCCGGGAGGTTGCGTTCGTGATGGTTTTGAGTCTACTAGCACTGGCAAAAAGACCGGTGCGATTATCGAAAATTTTTTTTTGCCGACTTGGGCCGAAAAGTTGAAGGAGGGGTGGTATTATTGGCAACTTTCGCGTTTTTCGCCAAAATCGCGATATCTCCGATACTATAGAAGCTAGGGAGGTCCGCAAGGGCTCATTTTAAAGCGCTTCGGGTGTACTACAACAGGCTATAAGGGCGATTGTCTTACTCGAAAATTACGCCGCTGGCGAAGGCCGGAAATTTGGCCATTTTTCGCGATTTCAAACTTTCAATCCAATTTCCTCGCGAACTAAACGACTTAGAACGGTCCGGGAGGTTGCGTTCGTGATGGTTTTGAGTCTACTAGCACTGGCAAAAAGACCGGTGCGATTATCGAAAATTTTTTTTTTGCCGACTTGGGCCGAAAAGTTGAAGGAGGGGTGGTATTATTGGCAACTTTCGCGTTTTTCGCCAAAATCTTTAAAGTGCGATATCTCCGATACTATAGAAGCTAGGGAGGTCCGCAAGGGCTCATTTTAACGCGCTTCGGGTGTACTATAACAGGCTATAAGGGCGATTGTCTTACTCGAAAATTACGCCGCTGGCGAAGGCCGGAAATTTGGCCATTTTTCGCGATTTCAAACTTTCAATCCAATTTCCTCGCGAACTAAACGACTTAGAACGGTCCGGGAGGTTGCGTTCGTGATGGTTTTGAGTCTACTAGCACTGGCAAAAAGACCGGTGCGATTATCGAAAATTTTTTTTTTGCCGACTTGGGCCGAAAAGTTGAAGGAGGGGTGGTATTATTGGCAACTTTCGCGTTTTTCGCCAAAATAGAAAGTGCGATATCTCCGATACTATAGAAGCTAGGGAGGTCCGCAAGGGCTCATTTTAAAGCGCTTCGGGTGTACTATAACAGGCTATAAGGGCGATTGTCTTACTCGAAAATTACGCCGCTGGCGAAGGCCGGAAATTTGGCCATTTTTCGCGATTTCAAACTTTCAATCCAATTTCCTCGCGAACTAAACGACTTAGAACGGTCCGGGAGGTTGCGTTCGTGATGGTTTTGAGTCTACTAGCACTGGCAAAAAGACCGGTGCGATTATCGAAAATTTTTTTTTTGCCGACTTGGGCCGAAAAGTTGAAGGTGGGGTGGTATTATTGGCAACTTTCGCGTTTTTCGCCAAAATCTTTAAAGTGCGATATCTCCGATACTATAGAAGCTAGGGAGGTCCGCAAGGGCTCATTTTAAAGCGCTTCGGGTGTACTATAACAGGCTATAAGGGCGATTGTCTTACTCGAAAATTACGCCGCTGGCGAAGGCCGGAAATTTGGCCATTTTTCGCGATTTCAAACTTTCAATCCAATTTCCTCGCGAACTAAACGACTTAGAACGGTCCGGGAGGTTGCGTTCGTGATGGTTTTGAGTCTACTAGCACTGGCAAAAAGACCGGTGCGATTATCGAAAATTTTTTTTTTTTGCCGACTTGCGCCGAAAAGTTGAAGGTGGGGTGGTATTATTGGCAACTTTCGCGTTTTTCGCCAAAATCTTTAAAGTGCGATATCTCCGATACTATAGAAGCTAGGGAGGTCCGCAAGGGCTCATTTTAAAGCGCTTCGGGTGTACTATAACAGGCTATAAGGGCGATTGTCTTACTCGAAAATTACGCCGCTGGCGAAGGCCGGAAATTTGGCCATTTTTCGCGATTTCAAACTTTCAATCCAATTTCCTCGCGAACTAAACGACTTAGAACGGTCCGGGAGGTTGCGATCGTGATGGTTTTGAGTGTACTAGCACTGGCAAAAGGACCGGTGCGATTACCGACAATTTTTTTTTTGCCGACTTGGGCCGAAAAGTTGAAGGAGGGGTGGTATTATTGGCAACTTTCGCGTTTTTCGCCAAAATCTTTAAAGTGCGATATCTCCGATACTATAGAAGCTAGGGAGGTCCGCAAGGGCTCATTTTAAAGCGCTTCGGGTGTACTATAACAGGCTATAAGGGCGATTGTCTTACTCGAAAATTACGCCGCTGGCGAAGGCCGAAATTTGGCCATTTTTCGCGATTTCAAACTTTCAATCCAATTTCCTCGCGAACTAAACGACTTAGAACGGTCCGGGAGGTTGCGTTCGTGATGGTTTTGAGTCTACTAGCACTGGCAAAAAGACCGGTGCGATTATCGAAAATTTTTTTTTTTGCCGACTTGGGCCGAAAAGTTGAAGGAGGGGTGGTATTATTGGCAACTTTCGCGTTTTTCGCCAAAATCTTTAAAGTGCGATATCTCCGATACTATAGAAGCTAGGGAGGTCCGCAAGGGCTCATTTTAAAGCGCTTCGGGTGTACTATAACAGGCTATAAGGGCGATTGTCTTACTCGAAAATTACGCCGCTGGCGAAGGCCGGAAATTTGGCCATTTTTCGCGATTTCAAACTTTCAATCCAATTTCCTCGCGAACTAAACGACTTAGAACGGTCCGGGAGGTTGCGTTCGTGATGGTTTTGAGTCTACTAGCACTGGCAAAAAGACCGGTGCGATTATCGAAAATTTTTTTTTTTGCCGACTTGGGCCGAAAAGTTGAAGGAGGGGTGGTATTATTGGCAACTTTCGCGTTTTTCGCCAAAATCTTTAAAGTGCGATATCTCCGATACTATAGAAGCTAGGGAGGTCCGCAAGGGCTCATTTTAAAGCGCTTCGGGTGTACTATAACAGGCTATAAGGGCGATTGTCTTACTCGAAAATTACGCCGCTGGCGAAGGCCGGAAATTTGGCCATTTTTCGCGATTTCAAACTTTCAATCCAATTTCCTCGCGAACTAAACGACTTAGAACGGTCCGGGAGGTTGCGTTCGTGATGGTTTTGAGTCTACTAGCACTGGCAAAAAGACCGGTGCGATTATCGAAAATTTTTTTTTTGCCGACTTGGGCCGAAAAGTTGAAGGAGGGGTGGTATTATTGGCAACTTTCGCGTTTTTCGCCAAAATCTTTAAAGTGCGATATCTCCGATACTATAGAAGCTAGGGAGGTCCGCAAGGGCTCATTTTAAAGCGCTTCCGGTAGACGGTGACTCGGTATGAAAACTGCACGGAGGAGCTGTTTTATCGTTTCTACCGTGCAGTTCGACATGTACTGCCCAGAAACCGAATCTGGGTGTACTATAACAGGCTATAAGGGCGATTGTCTTACTCGAAAATTACGCCGCTGGCGAAGGCCGGAAATTTGGCCATTTTTCGCGATTTCAAACTTTCAATCCAATTTCCTCGCGAACTAAACGACTTAGAACGGTCCGGGAGGTTGCGTTCGTGATGGTTTTGAGTCTACTAGCACTGGCAAAAAGACCGGTGCGATTATCGAAAATTTTTTTTTTGCCGACTTGGGCCGAAAAGTTGAAGGAGGGGTGGTATTATTGGCAACTTTCGCGTTTTTCGCCAAAATCTTTAAAGTGCGATATCTCCGATACTATAGAAGCTAGGGAGGTCCGCAAGGGCTCATTTTAAAGCGCTTCGGGTGTACTATAACAGGCTATAAGGGCGATTGTCTTACTCGAAAATTACGCCGCTGGCGAAGGCCGGAAATTTGGCCATTTTTCGCGATTTCAAACTTTCAATCCAATTTCCTCGCGAACTAAACGACTTAGAACGGTCCGGGAGGTTGCGTTCGTGATGGTTTTGAGTCTACTAGCACTGGCAAAAAGACCGGTGCGATTATCGAAAATTTTTTTTTGCCGACTTGGGCCGAAAAGTTGAAGGAGGGGTGGTATTTTTGCCAACTTTCGCGTTTTTCGCCAAAATTTTTAAAGTGCGATATCTCCGATACTATAGAAGCTAGGGAGGTCCGCAAGGGCTCATTTTAAAGCGCTTCGGGTGTACTATAACAGGCTATAAGGGCGATTGTCTTACTCGAAAATTACGCCGCTGGCGAAGGCCGGAAATTTGGCCATTTTTCGCGATTTCAAACTTTCAATCCAATTTCCTCGCGAACTAAACGACTTAGAACGGTCCGGGAGGTTGCGTTCGTGATGGTTTTGAGTCTACTAGCACTGGCAAAAAGACCGGTGCGATTATCGAAAATTTTTTTTTGCCGACTTGGGCCGAAAAGTTGAAGGAGGGGTGGTATTATTGGCAACTTTCGCGTTTTTCGCCAATCTTTAAAGTGCGATATCTCCGATACTATAGAAGCTAGGGAGGTCCGCAAGGGCTCATTTTAAAGCGCTTCGGGTGTACTATAACAGGCTATAAGGGCGATTGTCTTACTCGAAAATTACGCCGCTGGCGAAGGCCGGAAATTTGGCCATTTTTCGCGATTTCAAACTTTCAATCCAATTTCCTCGCGAACTAAACGACTTAGAACGGTCCGGGAGGTTGCGTTCGTGATGGTTTTGAGTCTACTAGCACTGGCAAAAAGACCGGTGCGATTATCGAAAATTTTTTTTTTTCCGACTTGGGCCGAAAAGTTGAAGGTGGGGTGGTATTATTGGCAACTTTCGCGTTTTTCGCCAAAATCTTTAAAGTGCGATATCTCCGATACTATAGAAGCTAGGGAGGTCCGCAAGGGCTCATTTTAAAGCGCTTCGGGTGTACTATAACAGGCTATAAGGGCGATTGTCTTACTCGAAAATTACGCCGCTGGCGAAGGCCGGAATTTTGGCCATTTTTCGCGATTTCAAACTTTCAATCCAATTTCCTCGCGAACTAAACGACTTAGAACGGTCCGGGAGGTTGCGTTCGTGATGGTTTTGAGTCTACTAGCACTGGCAAAAAGACCGGTGCGATTATCGAAAATTTTTTTTTTGCCGACTTGGGCCGAAAAGTTGAAGGAGGGGTGGTATTATTGGCAACTTTCGCGTTTTTCGCCAAAATCTTTAAAGTGCGATATCTCCGATACTATAGAAGCTAGGGAGGTCCGCAAGGGCTCATTTTAAAGCGCTTCGGGTGTACTATAACAGGCTATAAGGGCGATTGTCTTACTCGAAAATTACGCCGCTGGCGAAGGCCGGAAATTTGGCCATTTTTCGCGATTTCAAACTTTCAATCCAATTTCCTCGCGAACTAAACGACTTAGAACGGTCCGGGAGGTTGCGTTCGTGATGGTTTTGAGTCTACTAGCACTGGCAAAAAGACCGGTGCGATTATCGAAAATTTTTTTTGCCGACTTGGGCCGAAAAGTTGAAGGAGGGGTGGTATTATTGGCAACTTTCGCGTTTTTCGCCAAAATCTTTAAAGTGCGATATCTCCGATACTATAGAAGCTAGGGAGGTCCGCAAGGGCTCATTTTAAAGCGCTTCGGGTGTACTATAACAGGCTATAAGGGCGATTGTCTTACTCGAAAATTACGCCGCTGGCGAAGGCCGGAAATTTGGCATTTTTCGCGATTTCAAACTTTCAATCCAATTTCCTCGCGAACTAAACGACTTAGAACGGTCCGGGAGGTTGCGTTCGTGATGGTTTTGAGTCTACTAGCACTGGCAAAAAGACCGGTGCGATTATCGAAAATTTTTTTTTTTTGCCGACTTGGGCAGAAAAGTTGAAGGTGGGGTGGTATTATTGGCTACTTTCGCGTTTTCCGCCAAAATATTTAAAGTGCGATATCTCCGATACTATAGAAGCTAGGGAGGTCCGCAAGGGCTCATTTTAAAGCGCTTCGGTGTACTATAACAGGCTATAAGGGCGATTGTCTTACTCGAAAATTACGCCGCTGGCGAAGGCCGGAAATTTGGCCATTTTTCGCGATTTCAAACTTTCAATCCAATTTCCTCGCGAACTAAACGACTTAGAACGGTCCGGGAGGTTGCGTTCGTGATGGTTTTGAGTCTACTAGCACTGGCAAAAAGACCGGTGCGATTATCGAAAATTTTTTTTTTGCCGACTTGGGCCGAAAAGTTGAAGGAGGGGTGGTATTATTGGCAACTTTCGCGTTTTTCGCCAAAATTTTAAAGTGCGATATCTCCGATACTATAGAAGCTAGGGAGGTCCGCAAGGGCTCATTTTAAAGCGCTTCGGGTGTACTATAACAGGCTATAAGGGCGATTGT
This sequence comes from Cryptocheilus praepositus, assembly GCA_033815515.1. Lineage (NCBI taxonomy): Eukaryota > Metazoa > Arthropoda > Insecta > Hymenoptera > Pompilidae > Cryptocheilus > Cryptocheilus praepositus. The sequence goes on along the minus strand of JAWWQZ010000003.1, from coordinate 55,980 downwards.
CTTACTCGAAAATTACGCCGCTGGCGAAGGCCGGAAATTTGGCCATTTTTCGCGATTTCAAACTTTCAATCCAATTTCCTCGCGAACTAAACGACTTAGAACGGTCCGGGAGGTTGCGTTCGTGATGGTTTTGAGTCTACTAGCACTGGCAAAAAGACCGGTGCGATTATCGAAAATTTTTTTTTTGCCGACTTGGGCCGAAAAGTTGAAGGTGGGGTGGTATTATTGGCAACTTTCGCGTTTTTCGCCAAAATTTTTAAAGTGCGATATCTCCGATACTATAGAAGCTAGGGAGGTCCGCAAGGGCTCATTTTAAAGCGCTTCGGGTGTACTATAACAGGCTATAAGGGCGATTGTCTTACTCGAAAATTACGCCGCTGGCGAAGGCCGGAAATTTGGCCATTTTTCGCGATTTCAAACTTTCAATCCAATTTCCTCGCGAACTAAACGACTTAGAACGGTCCGGGAGGTTGCGTTCGTGATGGTTTTGAGTCTACTAGCACTGGCAAAAAGACCGGTGCGATTATCGAAAATTTTTTTTTTGCCGACTTGGGCCGAAAAGTTGAAGGTGGGGTGGTATTATTGGCAACTTTCGCGTTTTTCGCCAAAATCTTTAGTGTGCGATATCTCCGATACTATAGAAGCTAGGGAGGTCCGCAAGGGCTCATTTTAAAGCGCTTCGGGTGTACTATAACAGGCTATAAGGGCGATTGTCTTACTCGAAAATTACGCCGCTGGCGAAGGCCGGAAATTTGGCCATTTTTCGCGATTTCAAACTTTCAATCCAATTTCCTCGCGAACTAAACGACTTAGAACGGTCCGGGAGGTTGCGTTCGTGATGGTTTTGAGTCTACTAGCACTGGCAAAAAGACCGGTGCGATTATCGAAAATTTTTTTTTTGCCGACTTGGGCCGAAAAGTTGAAGGTGGGGTGGTATTATTGGCAACTTTCGCGTTTTTCGCCAAAATTTTTAAAGTGCGATATCTCCGATACTATAGAAGCTAGGGAGGTCCGCAAGGGCTCATTTTAAAGCGCTTCGGGTGTACTATAACAGGCTATAAGGGCGATTGTCTTACTCGAAAATTACGCCGCTGGCGAAGGCCGGAAATTTGGCCATGCGATTTCAAACTTTCAATCCAATTTCCTCGCGAACTAAACGACTTAGAACGGTCCGGGAGGTTGCGTTCGTGATGGTTTTGAGTCTACTAGCACTGGCAAAAAGACCGGTGCGATTATCGAAAATTTTTTTTTTGCCGACTTGGGCCGAAAAGTTGAAGGTGGGGTGGTATTATTGGCAACTTTCGCGTTTTTCGCCAAAATCTTTAAAGTGCGATATCTCCGATACTATAGAAGCTAGGGAGGTCCGCAAGGGCTCATTTTAAAGCGCTTCGGGTGTACTATAACAGGCTATAAGGGCGATTGTCTTACTCGAAAATTACGCCGCTGGCGAAGGCCGGAAATTTGGCCATTTTTCGCGATTTCAAACTTTCAATCCAATTTCCTCGCGAACTAAACGACTTAGAACGGTCCGGGAGGTTGCGTTCGTGATGGTTTTGAGTCTACTAGCACTGGCAAAAAGACCGGTGCGATTATCGAAAATTTTTTTTGCGACTTGGGCCGAAAAGTTGAAGGTGGGGTGGTATTATTGGCAACTTTCGCGTTTTTCGCCAAAATTTTTAAAGTGCGATATCTCCGATACTATAGAAGCTAGGGAGGTCCGCAAGGGCTCATTTTAAAGCGCTTCGGGTGTACTATAACAGGCTATAAGGGCGATTGTCTTACTCGAAAATTACGCCGCTGGCGAAGGCCGGAAATTTGGCCATTTTTCGCGATTTCAAACTTTCAATCCAATTTCCTCGCGAACTAAACGACTTAGAACGGTCCGGGAGGTTGCGTTCGTGATGGTTTTGAGTCTACTAGCACTGGCAAAAAGACCGGTGCGATTATCGAAAATTTTTTTTTTTTGCCGACTTGGGCCGAAAAGTTGAAGGAGGGGTGGTATTATTGGCAACTTTCGCGTTTTTCGCCAAAATTTTAAAGTGCGATATCTCCGATACTATAGAAGCTAGGGAGGTCCGCAAGGGCTCATTTTAAAGCGCTTCGGGTGTACTATAACAGGCTATAAGGGCGATTGTCTTACTCGAAAATTACGCCGCTGGCGAAGGCCGGAAATTTGGCCATTTTTCGCGATTTCAAACTTTCAATCCAATTTCCTCGCGAACTAAACGACTTAGAACGGTCCGGGAGGTTGCGTTCGTGATGGTTTTGAGTCTACTAGCACTGGCAAAAAGACCGGTGCGATTATCGAAAATTTTTTTTTGCCGACTTGGGCCGAAAAGTTGAAGGAGGGGTGGTATTATTGGCAACTTTCGCGTTTTTCGCCAAAATGTTTTAAAGTGCGATATCTCCGATACTATAGAAGCTAGGGAGGTCCGCAAGGGCTCATTTTAAAGCGCTTCGGGTGTACTATAACAGGCTATAAGGGCGATTGTCTTACTCGAAAATTACGCCGCTGGCGAAGGCCGGAAATTTGGCCATTTTTCGCGATTTCAAACTTTCAATCCAATTTCCTCGCGAACTAAACGACTTAGAACGGTCCGGGAGGTTGCGTTCGTGATGGTTTTGAGTCTACTAGCACTGGCAAAAAGACCGGTGCGATTATCGAAAATTTTTTTTTTTGCCGACTTGGGCCGAAAAGTTGAAGGTGGGGTGGTATTATTGGCAACTTTCGCGTTTTTCGCCAAAATTTTAAAGTGCGATATCTCCGATACTATAGAAGCTAGGGAGGTCCGCAAGGGCTCATTTTAAAGCGCTTCGGGTGTACTATAACAGGCTATAAGGGCGATTGTCTTACTCGAAAATTACGCCGCTGGCGAAGGCCGGAAATTTGGCCATTTTTCGCGATTTCAAACTTTCAATCCAATTTCCTCGCGAACTAAACGACTTAGAACGGTCCGGGAGGTTGCGTTCGTGATGGTTTTGAGTCTACTAGCACTGGCAAAAAGACCGGTGCGATTATCGAAAATTTTTTTTTTGCCGACTTGGGCCGAAAAGTTGAAGGAGGGGTGGTATTATTGGCAACTTTCGCGTTTTTCGCCAAAATCTTTAAAGTGCGATATCTCCGATACTATAGAAGCTAGGGAGGTCCGCAAGGGCTCATTTTAAAGCGCTTCGGGTGTACTATAACAGGCTATAAGGGCGATTGTCTTACTCGAAAATTACGCCGCTGGCGAAGGCCGGAAATTTGGCCATTTTTCGCGATTTCAAACTTTCAATCCAATTTCCTCGCGAACTAAACGACTTAGAACGGTCCGGGAGGTTGCGTTCGTGATGGTTTTGAGTCTACTAGCACTGGCAAAAAGACCGGTGCGATTATCGAAAATTTTTTTTTGCCGACTTGGGCCGAAAAGTTGAAGGTGGGGTGGTATTATTGGCAACTTTCGCGTTTTTCGCCAAAATCTTTAAAGTGCGATATCTCCGATACTATAGAAGCTAGGGAGGTCCGCAAGGGCTCATTTTAAAGCGCTTCGGGTGTACTATAACAGGCTATAAGGGCGATTGTCTTACTCGAAAATTACGCCGCTGGCGAAGGCCGGAAATTTGGCCATTTCGCGATTTCAAACTTTCAATCCAATTTCCTCGCGAACTAAACGACTTAGAACGGTCCGGGAGGTTGCGTTCGTGATGGTTTTGAGTCTACTAGCACTGGCAAAAAGACCGGTGCGATTATCGAAAATTTTTTTTTGCCGACTTGGGCCGAAAAGTTGAAGGTGGGGTGGTATTATTGGCAACTTTCGCGTTTTTCGCCAAAATCTTTAAAGTGCGATATCTCCGATACTATAGAAGCTAGGGAGGTCCGCAAGGGCTCATTTTAAAGCGCTTCGGGTGTACTATAACAGGCTATAAGGGCGATTGTCTTACTCGAAAATTACGCCGCTGGCGAAGGCCGGAAATTTGGCCATTTTTCGCGATTTCAAACTTTCAATCCAATTTCCTCGCGAACTAAACGACTTAGAACGGTCCGGGAGGTTGCGTTCGTGATGGTTTTGAGTCTACTAGCACTGGCAAAAAGACCGGTGCGATTATCGAAAATTTTTTTTTTGCCGACTTGTGCCGAAAAGTTGAAGGTGGGGTGGTATTATTGGCAACTTTCGCGTTTTTCGCCAAAATCTTTAAAGTGCGATATCTCCGATACTATAGAAGCTAGGGAGGTCCGCAAGGGCTCATTTTAAAGCGCTTCGGGTGTACTATAACAGGCTATAAGGGCGATTGTCTTACTCGAAAATTACGCCGCTGGCGAAGGCCGGAAATTTGGCCATTTTTCGCGATTTCAAACTTTCAATCCAATTTCCTCGCGAACTAAACGACTTAGAACGGTCCGGGAGGTTGCGTTCGTGATGGTTTTGAGTCTACTAGCACTGGCAAAAAGACCGGTGCGATTATCGAAAATTTTTTTTTTGCCGACTTGGGCCGAAAAGTTGAAGGTGGGGTGGTATTATTGGCAACTTTCGCGTTTTTCGCCAAAATCTTTAAAGTGCGATATCTCCGATACTATAGAAGCTAGGGAGGTCCGCAAGGGCTCATTTTAAAGCGCTTCGGGTGTACTATAACAGGCTATAAGGGCGATTGTCTTACTCGAAAATTACGCCGCTGGCGAAGGCCGGAAATTTGGCCATTTTTCGCGATTTCAAACTTTCAATCCAATTTCCTCGCGAACTAAACGACTTAGAACGGTCCGGGAGGTTGCGTTCGTGATGGTTTTGAGTCTACTAGCACTGGCAAAAAGACCGGTGCGATTATCGAAAATTTTTTTTTTGCCGACTTGGGCCGAAAAGTTGAAGGTGGGGTGGTATTATTGGCAACTTTCGCGTTTTTCGCCAAAATCTTTAAAGTGCGATATCTCCGATACTATAGAAGCTAGGGAGGTCCGCAAGGGCTCATTTTAAAGCGCTTCGGGTGTACTATAACAGGCTATAAGGGCGATTGTCTTACTCGAAAATTACGCCGCTGGCGAAGGCCGGAAATTTGGCCATTTTTCGCGATTTCAAACTTTCAATCCAATTTCCTCGCGAACTAAACGACTTAGAACGGTCCGGGAGGTTGCGTTCGTGATGGTTTTGAGTCTACTAGCACTGGCAAAAAGACCGGTGCGATTATCGAAAATTTTTTTTTTTGCCGACTTGGGCCGAAAAGTTGAAGGTGGGGTGGTATTATTGGCAACTTTCGCGTTTTTCGCCAAAATCTTTAAAGTGCGATATCTCCGATACTATAGAAGCTAGGGAGGTCCGCAAGGGCTCATTTTAAAGCGCTTCGGGTGTACTATAACAGGCTATAAGGGCGATTGTCTTACTCGAAAATTACGCCGCTGGCGAAGGCCGGAAATTTGGCCATTTTTCGCGATTTCAAACTTTCAATCCAATTTCCTCGCGAACTAAACGACTTAGAACGGTCCGGGAGGTTGCGTTCGTGATGGTTTTGAGTCTACTAGCACTGGCAAAAAGACCGGTGCGATTATCGAAAATTTTTTTTTTGCCGACTTGGGCCGAAAAGTTGAAGGTGGGGTGGTATTATTGGCAACTTTTGCGTTTTTCGCCAATGTCTTTAAAGTGCGATATCTCGATACTATAGAAGCTAGGGAGGTCCGCAAGGGCTCATTTTAAAGCGCTTCGGGTGTGCTATAACAGGCTATAAGGGCGATTGTCTTACTCGAAAATTACGCCGCTGGCGAAGGCCGGAAATTTGGCCATTTTTCGCGATTTCAAACTTTCAATCCAATTTCCTCGCGAACTAAACGACTTAGAACGGTCCGGGAGGTTGCGTTCGTGATGGTTTTGAGTCTACTAGCACTGGCAAAAAGACCGGTGCGATTATCGAAATTTTTTTTTTTTGCCGACTTGGGCCGAAAAGTTGAAGGTGGGGTGGTATTATTGGCAACTTTCGCGTTTTTCGCCAAAATTTTAAAGTGCGATATCTCCGATACTATAGAAGCTAGGGAGGTCCGCAAGGGCTCATTTTAAAGCGCTTCGGGTGTACTATAACAGGCTATAAGGGCGATTGTCTTACTCGAAAATTACGCCGCTGGCGAAGGCCGGAAATTTGGCCATTTTTCGCGATTTCAAACTTTCAATCCAATTTCCTCGCGAACTAAACGACTTAGAACGGTCCGGGAGGTTGCGTTCGTGATGGTTTTGAGTCTACTAGCACTGGCAAAAAGACCGGTGCGATTATCGAAATTTTTTTTTTTTGCCGACTTGGGCCGAAAAGTTGAAGGAGGGGTGGTATTATTGGCAACTTTCGCGTTTTTCGCCACAATTTTTAAAGTGCGATATCTCCGATACTATAGAAGCTAGGGAGGTCCGCAAGGGCTCATTTTAAAGCGCTTCGGGTGTACTATAACAGGCTATAAGGGCGATTGTCTTACTCGAAAATTACGCCGCTGGCGAAGGCCGGAAATTTGGCCATTTTTCGCGATTTCAAACTTTCAATCCAATTTCCTCGCGAACTAAACGACTTAGAACGGTCCGGGAGGTTGCGTTCGTGATGGTTTTGAGTCTACTAGCACTGGCAAAAAGACCGGTGCGATTATCGAAAATTTTTTTTTTGCCGACTTGGGCCGAAAAGTTGAAGGTGGGGTGTATTATTGGCAACTTTCGCGTTTTTCGCCAAAATCTTTAAAGTGCGATATCTCCGATACTATAGAAGCTAGGGAGGTCCGCAAGGGCTCATTTTAAAGCGCTTCGGGTGTACTATAACAGGCTATAAGGGCGATTGTCTTACTCGAAAATTACGCCGCTGGCGAAGGCCGGAAATTTGGCCATTTTTCGCGATTTCAAACTTTCAATCCAATTTCCTCGCGAACTAAACGACTTAGAACGGTCCGGGAGGTTGCGTTCGTGATGGTTTTGAGTCTACTAGCACTGGCAAAAAGACCGGTGCGATTATCGAAAATTTTTTTTTTTTGCCGACTTTGGCCGAAAAGTTGAAGGATGGGGTGGTATTATTGGCAACTTTCGCGTTTTTCGCCAAAATTTTTAAAGTGCGATATCTCCGATACTATAGAAGCTAGGGAGGTCCGCAAGGGCTCATTTTAAAGCGCTTCGGGTGTACTATAACAGGCTATAAGGGCGATTGTCTTACTCGAAAATTACGCCGCTGGCGAAGGCCGGAAATTTGGCCATTTTTCGCGATTTCAAACTTTCAATCCAATTTCCTCGCGAACTAAACGACTTAGAACGGTCCGGGAGGTTGCGTTCGTGATGGTTTTGAGTCTACTAGCACTGGCAAAAAGACCGGTGCGATTATCGAAAATTTTTTTTTTGCCGACTTGGGCCGAAAAGTTGAAGGTGGGGTGGTATTATTGGCAACTTTCGCGTTTTTCGCCAAAATCTTTAAAGTGCGATATCTCCGATACTATAGAAGCTAGGGAGGTCCGCAAGGGCTCATTTTAAAGCGCTTCGGGTGTACTATAACAGGCTATAAGGGCGATTGTCTTACTCGAAAATTACGCCGCTGGCGAAGGCCGGAAATTTGGCCATTTTTCGCGATTTCAAACTTTCAATCCAATTTCCTCGCGAACTAAACGACTTAGAACGGTCCGGGAGGTTGCGTTCGTGATGGTTTTGAGTCTACTAGCACGCAAAAAGACCGGTGCGATTATCGAAAATTTTTTTTTTTTGCCGACTTGGGCCGAAAAGTTGAAGGTGGGGTGGTATTATTGGCAACTTTCGCGTTTTTCGCCAAAATATTTAAAGTGCGATATCTCCGATACTATAGAAGCTAGGAGGTCCGCAAGGGCTCATTTTAAAGCGCTTCGGGTGTACTATAACAGGCTTAAGGGCGATTGTCTTACTCGAAAATTACGCCGCTGGCGAAGGCCGGAAATTTGGCCATTTTTCGCGATTTCAAACTTTCAATCCAATTTCCTCGCGAACTAAACGACTTAGAACGGTCCGGGAGGTTGCGTTCGTGATGGTTTTGAGTCTACTAGCACTGGCAAAAAGACCGGTGCGATTATCGAAAATTTTTTTTTTGCCGACTTGGGCCGAAAAGTTGAAGGAGGGGTGGTATTATTGGCAACTTTCGCGTTTTTCGCCAAAATCTTTAAAGTGCGATATCTCCGATACTATAGAAGCTAGGAGCTCCTCCGTGCAGTTTTCATCCGCAAGGGCTCATTTTAAAGCGCTTCGGGTGTACTATAACAGGCTATAAGGGCGATTGTCTTACTCGAAAATTACGCCGCTGGCGAAGGCCGGAAATTTGGCCATTTTTCGCGATTTCAAACTTTCAATCCAATTTCCTCGCGAACTAAACGACTTAGAACGGTCCGGGAGGTTGCGTTCGTGATGGTTTTGAGTCTACTAGCACTGGCAAAAAGACCGGTGCGATTATCGAAAATTTTTTTTTTTGCCGACTTGGGCCGAAAAGTTGAAGGAGGGGTGGTATTATTGGCAACTTTCGCGTTTTTCGCCAAAATCTTTAAAGTGCGATATCTCCGATACTATAGAAGCTAGGGAGGTCCGCAAGGGCTCATTTTAAAGCGCTTCGGGTGTACTATAACAGGCTATAAGGGCGATTGTCTTACTCGAAAATTACGCCGCTGGCGAAGGCCGGAAATTTGGCCATTTTTCGCGATTTCAAACTTTCAATCCAATTTCCTCGCGAACTAAACGTTAGAACGGTCCGGGAGGTTGCGTTCGTGATGGTTTTGAGTCTACTAGCACTGGCAAAAAGACCGGTGCGATTATCGAAAATTTTTTTTTTGCCGACTTGGGCCGAAAAGTTGAAGGTGGGGTGGTATTATTGGCAACTTTCGCGTTTTTCGCCAAAATCTTTAAAGTGCGATATCTCCGATACTATAGAAGCTAGGGAGGTCCGCAAGGGCTCATTTTAAAGCGCTTCGGGTGTACTATAACAGGCTATAAGGGCGATTGTCTTACTCGAAAATTACGCCGCTGGCGAAGGCCGGAAATTTGGCCATTTTTCGCGATTTCAAACTTTCAATCCAATTTCCTCGCGAACTAAACGACTTAGAACGGTCCGGGAGGTTGCGTTCGTGATGGTTTTGAGTCTACTAGCACTGGCAAAAAGACCGGTGCGATTATCGAAAATTTTTTTTTTTTTGCCGACTTGGGCCGAAAAGTTGAAGGTGGGGTGGTATTATTGGCAACACCGTGCAGTCGCGTTTTTCGCCAAAATCTTTAAAGTGCGATATCTCCGATACTATAGAAGCTAGGGAGGTCCGCAAGGGCTCATTTTAAAGCGCTTCGGGTGTACTATAACAGGATAAAGGGCGATTGTCTTACTCGAAAATTACGCCGCTGGCGAAGGCCGGAAATTTGGCCATTTTTCGCGATTTCAAACTTTCAATCCAATTTCCTCGCGAACTAAACGACTTAGAACGGTCCGGGAGGTTGCGTTCGTGATGGTTTTGAGTCTACTAGCACTGGCAAAAAGACCGGTGCGATTATCGAAAATTTTTTTTTTGCCGACTTGGGCCGAAAAGTTGAAGGTGGGGTGGTATTATTGGCAACTTTCGCGTTTTTCGCCAAAATTTTTAAAGTGCGATATCTCCGATACTATAGAAGCTAGGGAGGTCCGCAAGGGCTCATTTTAAAGCGCTTCGGGTGTACTATAACAGGCTATAAGGGCGATTGTCTTACTCGAAAATTACGCCGCTGGCGAAGGCCGGAAATTGGCTGGCGAAGGCCGGAAATTTGGCCATTTTTCGCGATTTCAAACTTTCAATCCAATTTCCTCGCGAACTAAACGACTTAGAACGGTCCGGGAGGTTGCGTTCGTGATGGTTTTGAGTCTACTAGCACTGGCAAAAAGACCGGTGCGATTATCGAAAATTTTTTTTTTTTTGCCGACTTGGGCCGAAAAGTTGAAGGTGGGGTGGTATTATTGGCAACTTTCGCGTTTTTCGCCAAAATCTTTAAAGTGCGATATCTCCGATACTATAGAAGCTAGGGAGGTCCGCAAGGGCTCATTTTAAAGCGCTTCGGGTGTACTATAACAGGCTATAAGGGCGATTGTCTTACTCGAAAATTACGCCGCTGGCGAAGGCCGGAAATTTGGCCATTTTTCGCGATTTCAAACTTTCAATCCAAATCGAAAAATTTTTTTTTGCCGACTTGGGCCGAAAAGTTGAAGGTGGGGTGGTATTATTGGCAACTTTCGCGTTTTTCGCCAAAATCTTTAAAGTGCGATATCTCCGATACTATAGAAGCTAGGGAGGTCTGCAAGGGCTCATTTTAAAGCGCTTCGGGTGTACTATAACAGGCTATAAGGGCGATTGTCTTACTCGAAAATTACGCCGCTGGCGAAGGCCGGAAATTTGGCCATTTTTCGCGATTTCAAACTTTCAATCCAATTTCCTCGCGAACTAAACGACTTAGAACGGTCCGGGAGGTTGCGTTCGTGATGGTTTTGAGTCTACTGGCACTGGCAAAAAGACCGGTGCGATGATCGAAAATTTTTTTTTTGCCGACTTGGGCCGAAAAGTTGAAGGAGGTGTGCCGACTTGGCCGAAAAGTTGAAGGAGGGGTGGTATTATTGGCAACTTTCGCGTTTTTCGCCAAAATCTTTAAAGTGCGATATCTCCGATACTATAGAAGCTAGGGAGGTCCGCAAGGGCTCATTTTAAAGCGCTTCGGGTGTACTATAACAGGCTATAAGGGCGATTGTCTTACTCGAAGGCCGGAAATTTGGCCATTTTTCGCGATTTCAAACTTTCAATCCAATTTCCTCGCGAACTAAACGACTTAGAACGGTCCGGGAGGTTGCGTTCGTGATGGTTTTGAGTCTACTAGCACTGGCAAAAAGACCGGTGCGATTATCGAAAATTTTTTTTTTTTGCCGACTTGGGCCGAAAAGTTGAAGGAGGGTGGTATTATTGGCAACTTTCGCGTTTTTCGCCAAAATATTTAAAGTGCGATATCTCCGATACTATAGAAGCTAGGGAGGTCCGCAAGGGCTCATTTTAAAGCGCTTCGGGTGTACTATAACAGGCTATAAGGGCGATTGTCTTACTCGAAAATTACGCCGCTGGCGAAGGCCGGAAATTTGGACATTTTTCGCGATTTCAAACTTTCAATCCAATTTCCTCGCGAACTAAACGACTTAGAACGGTCCGGGAGGTTGCGTTCGTGATGGTTTTGAGTCTACTAGCACTGGCAAAAAGACCGGTGCGATTATCGAAAATTTTTTTTTTTTTGCCGACTTGGGCCGAAAAGTTGAAGGAGGTGTGGTATTATTGGCAACTTTCGCGTTTTTCGCCAAAATATTTAAAGTGCGATATCTCCGATACTATAGAAGCTAGGGAGGTCCGCAAGGGCTCATTTTAAAGCGCTTCGGGTGTACTATAACAGGCTATAAGGGCGATTGTCTTACTCGAAAATTACGCCGCTGGCGAAGGCCGGAAATTTGGACATTTTCGCGATTTCAAACTTTCATGGAAATTTTTTTTTTTGCAAGGGCTTTTTAAGGAGGGGTGTATTATTGGCTATAACAGGGCTATAAGGGCGATTGTCTTACTCGAAAATTACGCCGCTGGCGAAGGCCGGAAATTTGGACATTTTTCGCGATTTCAAACTTTCAATCCAATTTCCTCGCGAACTAAACGACTTAGAACGGTCCGGGAGGTTGCGTTCGTGATGGTTTTGAGTCTACTAGCACTGGCAAAAGACCGGTGCGATTATCGAAAATTTTTTTTTGCCGACTTGGGCCGAAAAGTTGAAGGAGGGTTGGTATTTTTGGCAACTTTCGCGTTTTTCGCCAAAATATTTAAAGTGCGATATCTCCGATACTATAGAAGCTAGGGAGGTCCGCAAGGGGTCATTTTAAAGCGATTCGGGTGTACTATAACAGGCTATAAGGGCGATTGTCTTACTCGAAAATTACGCCGCTGGCGAAGCAGAAATCGGACATTTTTCGCGATTTCAAACTTTCAATCCAATTTCCTCGCGAACTAAACGACTTAGAACGGTCCGGGAGGTCCGTTCGTGATGGTTTTGAGTCTACTAGTTTTCTGGCAAAAAGACGGTGATTATCGAAAAAAACGGAGGAGCAATTTTGCCGACTTGGGCCGAAAAGTTGAAGGAGGGTTGGTATTATTGGCAACTTTCGCGTTTTTCGAAAAAATTTTTAAAGTGCGATATCTCCGATACTATAGAAGCTAGGGAGGTCCGCAAAAAGACCGGCGCTTCGGGTGAGCCAGGCTATAACGGCGATTGTCTTACTCGAAAATTACGCCGCTGGCGAAGGCCGGAACTTTCGACATTTTTCGCGATTTCAAAACTTTCAATCCAACTTCTCGCGAACTAGACGACTTTTCATCCGGGAGGTCATTTCGCGTTCGTGATGGTTTTGAGTCTACTAGCACTGGCAAAAAGACTTAAATCGCGTTTTCTCGCTTGAGCCGAGTGGACGGTGATCGGTATGATTTGCGATCTATCAGCAATCGTTTCTTCGGTATGAAAACAGAACACGGAGGAGCTGTTTTATCGTTTCTACGGTGCAGTTCGACATGTAAACTGCCCAGAAAACGAATCTGCTGACAGATCGCAAATCGGCCGATATCGCGTTTTCGGCCCTCAGAAGCGCCGAAATCGCGTTTTCTCGCTGAGCCCAGTGGACGGTGACTCGGTATGAAAACTGCACGGAGGAGCTGTTTTATCGTTTCTACCGTGCAGTTCGACATGTAAACTGCCCAGAAACCGAATCTGCTGACAGATCGAAAATCGGCCGATATCGCGTTTTCGGCCCTCAGAAGCGCCGAAATCGCGTTTTCTCGCTGAGCCCAGTGGACGGTGACTCGGTATGAAAACTGCACGGAGGAGCTGTTTTATCGTTTCTACCGTGCAGTTCGACATGTAAACTGCCCAGAAACCGAATCTGCTGACAGATCGCAAATCGGCCGATATCGCGTTTTCGGCCCTCAGAAGCGCCGAAATCGCGTTTTCTCGCTGAGCCCAGTGGACTCGGTATGAAAACAGCACGGAGGAGCTGTTTTATCGTTTCTACGGTGCAGTTCGACATGTAAACTGCCCAGAAAACGAATCTGCTGACAGATCGCAAATCGGCCGATATCGCGTTTTCGGCCCTCAGAAGCGCCGAAATCGCGTTTTCTCGCTGAGCCCAGTGGACGGTGACTCGGTATGAAAACTGCACGGAGGAGCTGTTTTATCGTTTCTACCGTGCAGTTCGACATGTAAACTGCCCAGAAACCGAATCTGCTGACAGATCGAAAATCGGCCGATATCGCGTTTTCGGCCCTCAGAAGCGCCGAAATCGCGTTTTCTCGCTGAGCCCAGTGGACGGTGACTCGGTATGAAAACTGCACGGAGGAGCTGTTTTATCGTTTCTACCGTGCAGTTCGACATGTAAACTGCCCAGAAACCGAATCTGCTGACAGATCGAAAATCGGCCGATATCGCGTTTTCGGCCCTCAGAAGCGCCGAAATCGCGTTTTCTCGCTGAGCCCAGTGGACGGTGACTCGGTATGAAAACTGCACGGAGGAGCTGTTTTATCGTTTCTACCGTGCAGTTCGACATGTAAACTGCCCAGAAACCGAATCTGCTGACAGATCGAAAATCGGCCGATATCGCGTTTTCGGCCCTCAGGAGTGCCGAAATCGCGTTTTCTCGCTGAGCCCAGTGGACGGTGACTCGGTATGAAAACTGCACGGAGGAGCTGTTTTATCGTTTCTACCGTGCAGTTCGACATGTAAACTGCCCAGAAACCGAATCTGCTGACAGATCGCAAATCGGCCGATATCGCGTTTTCGGCCCTCAGAAGCGCCGAAATCGCGTTTTCTCGCTGAGCCCAGTGGACGGTGACTCGGTATGAAAACTGCACGGGGGAGCTGTTTTATCAGCTGTTTTATCGTTTCTACCGTGCAGTTCGACATGTAAACTGCCCAGAAACCGAATCTGCTGACAGATCGAAAATCGTATGAAAACTGCACGGAGGAGCTGTTTTATCGTTTCTACCGTGCAGTTCGACATGTAAACTGCCCAGAAACCGAATCTGCTGACAGATCGAAAATCGGCCGATATCGCGTTTTCGGCCCTCAGAAGCGCCGAAATCGCGTTTTCTCGCTGAGCCCAGTGGACGGTGACTCGGTATGAAAACTGCACGGAGGAGCTGTTTTATCGTTTCTACCGTGCAGTTCGACATGTAAACTGCCCAGAAACCGAATCTGCTGACAGATCGCAAATCGGCCGATATCGCGTTTTCGGCCCTCAGAAGCGCCGAAATCGCGTTTTCTCGCTGAGCCCAGTGGACGGTGACTCGGTATGAAAACTGCACGGAGGAGCTGTTTTATCGTTTCTACCGTGCAGTTCGACATGTAAACTGCCCAGAAACCGAATCTGCTGACAGATCGCAAATCGGCCGATATCGCGTTTTCGGCCCTCAGAAGCGCCGAAATCGCGTTTTCTCGCTGAGCCCAGTGGACGGTGACTCGGTATGAAAACTGCACGGAGGAGCTGTTTTATCGTTTCTACCGTGCAGTTCGACATGTAAACTGCCCAGAAACCGAATCTGCTGACAGATCGAAAATCGGCCGATATCGCGTTTTCGGCCCTCAGAAGCGCCGAAATCGCGTTTTCTCGCTGAGCCCAGTGGACGGTGACTCGGTATGAAAACTGCACGGAGGAGCTGTTTTATCGTTTCTACCGTGCAGTTCGACATGTAAACTGCCCAGAAACCGAATCTGCTGACAGATCGCAAATCGGCCGATATCGCGTTTTCGGCCCTCAGAAGCGCCGAAATCGCGTTTTCTCGCTGAGCCCAGTGGACGGTGACTCGGTATGAAAACTGCACGGAGGAGCTGTTTTATCGTTTCTACCGTGCAGTTCGACATGTAAACTGCCCAGAAACCGAATCTGCTGACAGATCGAAAATCGGCCGATATCGCGTTTTCGGCCCTCAGAAGCGCCGAAATCGCGTTTTCTCGCTGAGCCCAGTGGACGGTGACTCGGTATGAAAACTGCACGGAGGAGCTGTTTTATCGTTTCTACCGTGCAGTTCGACATGTAAACTGCCCAGAAACCGAATCTGCTGACAGATCGCAAATCGGCCGATATCGCGTTTTCGGCCCTCAGAAGCGCCGAAATCGCGTTTTCTCGCTGAGCCCAGTGGACGGTGACTCGGTATGAAAACTGCACGGAGGAGCTGTTTTATCGTTTCTACCGTGCAGTTCGACATGTAAACTGCCCAGAAACCGAATCTGCTGACAGATCGAAAATCGGCCGATATCGCGTTTTCGGCCCTCAGAAGCGCCGAAATCGCGTTTTCTCGCTGAGCCCAGTGGACGGTGACTCGGTATGAAAACTGCACGGAGGAGCTGTTTTATCGTTTCTACCGTGCAGTTCGACATGTAAACTGCCCAGAAACCGAATCTGCTGACAGATCGCAAATCGGCCGATATCGCGTTTTCGGCCCTCAGAAGCGCCGAAATCGCGTTTTCTCGCTGAGCCCAGTGGACGGTGACTCGGTATGAAAACTGCACGGAGGAGCTGTTTTATCGTTTCTACCGTGCAGTTCGACATGTAAACTGCCCAGAAACCGAATCTGCTGACAGATCGAAAATCGGCCGATATCGCGTTTTCGGCCCTCAGAAGCGCCGAAATCGCGTTTTCTCGCTGAGCCCAGTGGACGGTGACTCGGTATGAAAACTGCACGGAGGAGCTGTTTTATCGTTTCTACCGTGCAGTTCGACATGTAAACTGCCCAGAAACCGAATCTGCTGACAGATCGAAAATCGGCCGATATCGCGTTTTCGGCCCTCAGAAGCGCCGAAATCGCGTTTTCTCGCTGAGCCCAGTGGACGGTGACTCGGTATGAAAACTGCACGGAGGAGCTGTTTTATCGTTTCTACCGTGCAGTTCGACATGTAAACTGCCCAGAAACCGAATCTGCTGACAGATCGAAAATCGGCCGATATCGCGTTTTCGGCCCTCAGAAGCGCCGAAATCGCGTTTTCTCGCTGAGCCCAGTGGACGGTGACTCGGTATGAAAACTGCACGGAGGAGCTGTTTTATCGTTTCTACCGTGCAGTTCGACATGTAAACTGCCCAGAAACCGAATCTGCTGACAGATCGCAAATCGGCCGATATCGCGTTTTCGGCCCTCAGAAGCGCCGAAATCGCGTTTTCTCGCTGAGCCCAGTGGACGGTGACTCGGTATGAAAACTGCACGGAGGAGCTGTTTTATCGTTTCTACCGTGCAGTTCGACATGTAAACTGCCCAGAAACCGAATCTGCTGACAGATCGCAAATCGGCCGATATCGCGTTTTCGGCCCTCAGAAGCGCCGAAATCGCGTTTTCTCGCTGAGCCCAGTGGACGGTGACTCGGTATGAAAACTGCACGGAGGAGCTGTTTTATCGTTTCTACCGTGCAGTTCGACATGTAAACTGCCCAGAAACCGAATCTGCTGACAGATCGCAAATCGGCCGATATCGCGTTTTCGGCCCTCAGAAGCGCCGAAATCGCGTTTTCTCGCTGAGCCCAGTGGACGGTGACTCGGTATGAAAACTGCACGGAGGAGCTGTTTTATCGTTTCTACCGTGCAGTTCGACATGTAAACTGCCCAGAAACCGAATCTGCTGACAGATCGAAAATCGGCCGATATCGCGTTTTCGGCCCTCAGAAGCGCCGAAATCGCGTTTTCTCGCTGAGCCCAGTGGACGGTGACTCGGTATGAAAACTGCACGGAGGAGCTGTTTTATCGTTTCTACCGTGCAGTTCGACATGTAAACTGCCCAGAAACCGAATCTGCTGACAGATCGCAAATCGGCCGATATCGCGTTTTCGGCCCTCAGAAGCGCCGAAATCGCGTTTTCTCGCTGAGCCCAGTGGACGGTGACTCGGTATGAAAACTGCACGGAGGAGCTGTTTTATCGTTTCTACCGTGCAGTTCGACATGTAAACTGCCCAGAAACCGAATCTGCTGACAGATCGCAAATCGGCCGATATCGCGTTTTCGGCCCTCAGAAGCGCCGAAATCGCGTTTTCTCGCTGAGCCCAGTGGACGGTGACTCGGTATGAAAACTGCACGGAGGAGCTGTTTTATCGTTTCTACCGTGCAGTTCGACATGTAAACTGCCCAGAAACCGAATCTGCTGACAGATCGCAAATCGGCCGATATCGCGTTTTCGGCCCTCAGAAGCGCCGAAATCGCGTTTTCTCGCTGAGCCCAGTGGACGGTGACTCGGTATGAAAACTGCACGGAGGAGCTGTTTTATCGTTTCTACCGTGCAGTTCGACATGTAAACTGCCCAGAAACCGAATCTGCTGACAGATCGAAAATCGGCCGATATCGCGTTTTCGGCCCTCAGAAGCGCCGAAATCGCGTTTTCTCGCTGAGCCCAGTGGACGGTGACTCGGTATGAAAACTGCACGGAGGAGCTGTTTTATCGTTTCTACCGTGCAGTTCGACATGTAAACTGCCCAGAAACCGAATCTGCTGACAGATCGAAAATCGGCCGATATCGCGTTTTCGGCCCTCAGAAGCGCCGAAATCGCGTTTTCTCGCTGAGCCCAGTGGACGGTGACTCGGTATGAAAACTGCACGGAGGAGCTGTTTTATCGTTTCTACCGTGCAGTTCGACATGTAAACTGCCCAGAAACCGAATCTGCTGACAGATCGCAAATCGGCCGATATCGCGTTTTCGGCCCTCAGAAGCGCCGAAATCGCGTTTTCTCGCTGAGCCCAGTGGACGGTGACTCGGTATGAAAACTGCACGGAGGAGCTGTTTTATCGTTTCTACCGTGCAGTTCGACATGTAAACTGCCCAGAAACCGAATCTGCTGACAGATCGAAAATCGGCCGATATCGCGTTTTCGGCCCTCAGAAGCGCCGAAATCGCGTTTTCTCGCTGAGCCCAGTGGACGGTGACTCGGTATGAAAACTGCACGGAGGAGCTGTTTTATCGTTTCTACCGTGCAGTTCGACATGTAAACTGCCCAGAAACCGAATCTGCTGACAGATCGAAAATCGGCCGATATCGCGTTTTCGGCCCTCAGAAGCCCCGAAATCGCGTTTTCTCGCTGAGCCCAGTGGACGGTGACTCGGTATGAAAACTGCACGGAGGAGCTGTTTTATCGTTTCTACCGTGCAGTTCGACATGTAAACTGCCCAGAAACCGAATCTGCTGACAGATCGAAAATCGGCCGATATCGCGTTTTCGGCCCTCAGAAGCGCCGAAATCGCGTTTTCTCGCTGAGCCCAGTGGACGGTGACTCGGTATGAAAACTGCACGGAGGAGCTGTTTTATCGTTTCTACCGTGCAGTTCGACATGTAAACTGCCCAGAAACCGAATCTGCTGACAGATCGCAAATCGGCCGATATCGCGTTTTCGGCCCTCAGAAGCGCCGAAATCGCGTTTTCTCGCTGAGCCCAGTGGACGGTGACTCGGTATGAAAACTGCACGGAGGAGCTGTTTTATCGTTTCTACCGTGCAGTTCGACATGTAAACTGCCCAGAAACCGAATCTGCTGACAGATCGCAAATCGGCCGATATCGCGTTTTCGGCCCTCAGAAGCGCCGAAATCGCGTTTTCTCGCTGAGCCCAGTGGACGGTGACTCGGTATGAAAACTGCACGGAGGAGCTGTTTTATCGTTTCTACCGTGCAGTTCGACATGTAAACTGCCCAGAAACCGAATCTGCTGACAGATCGAAAATCGGCCGATATCGCGTTTTCGGCCCTCAGAAGCGCCGAAATCGCGTTTTCTCGCTGAGCCCAGTGGACGGTGACTCGGTATGAAAACTGCACGGAGGAGCTGTTTTATCGTTTCTACCGTGCAGTTCGACATGTAAACTGCCCAGAAACCGAATCTGCTGACAGATCGCAAATCGGCCGATATCGCGTTTTCGGCCCTCAGAAGCGCCGAAATCGCGTTTTCTCGCTGAGCCCAGTGGACGGTGACTCGGTATGAAAACTGCACGGAGGAGCTGTTTTATCGTTTCTACCGTGCAGTTCGACATGTAAACTGCCCAGAAACCGAATCTGCTGACAGATCGCAAATCGGCCGATATCGCGTTTTCGGCCCTCAGAAGCGCCGAAATCGCGTTTTCTCGCTGAGCCCAGTGGACGGTGACTCGGTATGAAAACTGCACGGAGGAGCTGTTTTATCGTTTCTACCGTGCAGTTCGACATGTAAACTGCCCAGAAACCGAATCTGCTGACAGATCGCAAATCGGCCGATATCGCGTTTTCGGCCCTCAGAAGCGCCGAAATCGCGTTTTCTCGCTGAGCCCAGTGGACGGTGACTCGGTATGAAAACTGCACGGAGGAGCTGTTTTATCGTTTCTACCGTGCAGTTCGACATGTAAACTGCCCAGAAACCGAATCTGCTGACAGATCGAAAATCGGCCGATATCGCGTTTTCGGCCCTCAGAAGCGCCGAAATCGCGTTTTCTCGCTGAGCCCAGTGGACGGTGACTCGGTATGAAAACTGCACGGAGGAGCTGTTTTATCGTTTCTACCGTGCAGTTCGACATGTAAACTGCCCAGAAACCGAATCTGCTGACAGATCGAAAATCGGCCGATATCGCGTTTTCGGCCCTCAGAAGCGCCGAAATCGCGTTTTCTCGCTGAGCCCAGTGGACGGTGACTCGGTATGAAAACTGCACGGAGGAGCTGTTTTATCGTTTCTACCGTGCAGTTCGACATGTAAACTGCCCAGAAACCGAATCTGCTGACAGATCGAAAATCGGCCGATATCGCGTTTTCGGCCCTCAGAAGCGCCGAAATCGCGTTTTCTCGCTGAGCCCAGTGGACGGTGACTCGGTATGAAAACTGCACGGAGGAGCTGTTTTATCGTTTCTACCGTGCAGTTCGACATGTAAACTGCCCAGAAACCGAATCTGCTGACAGATCGCAAATCGGCCGATATCGCGTTTTCGGCCCTCAGAAGCGCCGAAATCGCGTTTTCTCGCTGAGCCCAGTGGACGGTGACTCGGTATGAAAACTGCACGGAGGAGCTGTTTTATCGTTTCTACCGTGCAGTTCGACATGTAAACTGCCCAGAAACCGAATCTGCTGACAGATCGCAAATCGGCCGATATCGCGTTTTCGGCCCTCAGAAGCGCCGAAATCGCGTTTTCTCGCTGAGCCCAGTGGACGGTGACTCGGTATGAAAACTGCACGGAGGAGCTGTTTTATCGTTTCTACCGTGCAGTTCGACATGTAAACTGCCCAGAAACCGAATCTGCTGACAGATCGCAAATCGGCCGATATCGCGTTTTCGGCCCTCAGAAGCGCCGAAATCGCGTTTTCTCGCTGAGCCCAGTGGACGGTGACTCGGTATGAAAACTGCACGGAGGAGCTGTTTTATCGTTTCTACCGTGCAGTTCGACATGTAAACTGCCCAGAAACCGAATCTGCTGACAGATCGAAAATCGGCCGATATCGCGTTTTCGGCCCTCAGAAGCGCCGAAATCGCGTTTTCTCGCTGAGCCCAGTGGACGGTGACTCGGTATGAAAACTGCACGGAGGAGCTGTTTTATCGTTTCTACCGTGCAGTTCGACATGTAAACTGCCCAGAAACCGAATCTGCTGACAGATCGAAAATCGGCCGATATCGCGTTTTCGGCCCTCAGAAGCGCCGAAATCGCGTTTTCTCGCTGAGCCCAGTGGACGGTGACTCGGTATGAAAACTGCACGGAGGAGCTGTTTTATCGTTTCTACCGTGCAGTTCGACATGTAAACTGCCCAGAAACCGAATCTGCTGACAGATCGCAAATCGGCCGATATCGCGTTTTCGGCCCTCAGAAGCGCCGAAATCGCGTTTTCTCGCTGAGCCCAGTGGACGGTGACTCGGTATGAAAACTGCACGGAGGAGCTGTTTTATCGTTTCTACCGTGCAGTTCGACATGTAAACTGCCCAGAAACCGAATCTGCTGACAGATCGCAAATCGGCCGATATCGCGTTTTCGGCCCTCAGAAGCGCCGAAATCGCGTTTTCTCGCTGAGCCCAGTGGACGGTGACTCGGTATGAAAACTGCACGGAGGAGCTGTTTTATCGTTTCTACCGTGCAGTTCGACATGTAAACTGCCCAGAAACCGAATCTGCTGACAGATCGCAAATCGGCCGATATCGCGTTTTCGGCCCTCAGAAGCGCCGAAATCGCGTTTTCTCGCTGAGCCCAGTGGACGGTGACTCGGTATGAAAACTGCACGGAGGAGCTGTTTTATCGTTTCTACCGTGCAGTTCGACATGTAAACTGCCCAGAAACCGAATCTGCTGACAGATCGCAAATCGGCCGATATCGCGTTTTCGGCCCTCAGAAGCGCCGAAATCGCGTTTTCTCGCTGAGCCCAGTGGACGGTGACTCGGTATGAAAACTGCACGGAGGAGCTGTTTTATCGTTTCTACCGTGCAGTTCGACATGTAAACTGCCCAGAAACCGAATCTGCTGACAGATCGCAAATCGGCCGATATCGCGTTTTCGGCCCTCAGAAGCGCCGAAATCGCGTTTTCTCGCTGAGCCCAGTGGACGGTGACTCGGTATGAAAACTGCACGGAGGAGCTGTTTTATCGTTTCTACCGTGCAGTTCGACATGTAAACTGCCCAGAAACCGAATCTGCTGACAGATCGCAAATCGGCCGATATCGCGTTTTCGGCCCTCAGAAGCGCCGAAATCGCGTTTTCTCGCTGAGCCCAGTGGACGGTGACTCGGTATGAAAACTGCACGGAGGAGCTGTTTTATCGTTTCTACCGTGCAGTTCGACATGTAAACTGCCCAGAAACCGAATCTGCTGACAGATCGCAAATCGGCCGATATCGCGTTTTCGGCCCTCAGAAGCGCCGAAATCGCGTTTTCTCGCTGAGCCCAGTGGACGGTGACTCGGTATGAAAACTGCACGGAGGAGCTGTTTTATCGTTTCTACCGTGCAGTTCGACATGTAAACTGCCCAGAAACCGAATCTGCTGACAGATCGAAAATCGGCCGATATCGCGTTTTCGGCCCTCAGAAGCGCCGAAATCGCGTTTTCTCGCTGAGCCCAGTGGACGGTGACTCGGTATGAAAACTGCACGGAGGAGCTGTTTTATCGTTTCTACCGTGCAGTTCGACATGTAAACTGCCCAGAAACCGAATCTGCTGACAGATCGAAAATCGGCCGATATCGCGTTTTCGGCCCTCAGAAGCGCCGAAATCGCGTTTTCTCGCTGAGCCCAGTGGACGGTGACTCGGTATGAAAACTGCACGGAGGAGCTGTTTTATCGTTTCTACCGTGCAGTTCGACATGTAAACTGCCCAGAAACCGAATCTGCTGACAGATCGCAAATCGGCCGATATCGCGTTTTCGGCCCTCAGAAGCGCCGAAATCGCGTTTTCTCGCTGAGCCCAGTGGACGGTGACTCGGTATGAAAACTGCACGGAGGAGCTGTTTTATCGTTTCTACCGTGCAGTTCGACATGTAAACTGCCCAGAAACCGAATCTGCTGACAGATCGCAAATCGGCCGATATCGCGTTTTCGGCCCTCAGAAGCGCCGAAATCGCGTTTTCTCGCTGAGCCCAGTGGACGGTGACTCGGTATGAAAACTGCACGGAGGAGCTGTTTTATCGTTTCTACCGTGCAGTTCGACATGTAAACTGCCCAGAAACCGAATCTGCTGACAGATCGAAAATCGGCCGATATCGCGTTTTCGGCCCTCAGAAGCGCCGAAATCGCGTTTTCTCGCTGAGCCCAGTGGACGGTGACTCGGTATGAAAACTGCACGGAGGAGCTGTTTTATCGTTTCTACCGTGCAGTTCGACATGTAAACTGCCCAGAAACCGAATCTGCTGACAGATCGAAAATCGGCCGATATCGCGTTTTCGGCCCTCAGAAGCGCCGAAATCGCGTTTTCTCGCTGAGCCCAGTGGACGGTGACTCGGTATGAAAACTGCACGGAGGAGCTGTTTTATCGTTTCTACCGTGCAGTTCGACATGTAAACTGCCCAGAAACCGAATCTGCTGACAGATCGCAAATCGGCCGATATCGCGTTTTCGGCCCTCAGAAGCGCCGAAATCGCGTTTTCTCGCTGAGCCCAGTGGACGGTGACTCGGTATGAAAACTGCACGGAGGAGCTGTTTTATCGTTTCTACCGTGCAGTTCGACATGTAAACTGCCCAGAAACCGAATCTGCTGACAGATCGAAAATCGGCCGATATCGCGTTTTCGGCCCTCAGAAGCGCCGAAATCGCGTTTTCTCGCTGAGCCCAGTGGACGGTGACTCGGTATGAAAACTGCACGGAGGAGCTGTTTTATCGTTTCTACCGTGCAGTTCGACATGTAAACTGCCCAGAAACCGAATCTGCTGACAGATCGCAAATCGGCCGATATCGCGTTTTCGGCCCTCAGAAGCGCCGAAATCGCGTTTTCTCGCTGAGCCCAGTGGACGGTGACTCGGTATGAAAACTGCACGGAGGAGCTGTTTTATCGTTTCTACCGTGCAGTTCGACATGTAAACTGCCCAGAAACCGAATCTGCTGACAGATCGCAAATCGGCCGATATCGCGTTTTCGGCCCTCAGAAGCGCCGAAATCGCGTTTTCTCGCTGAGCCCAGTGGACGGTGACTCGGTATGAAAACTGCACGGAGGAGCTGTTTTATCGTTTCTACCGTGCAGTTCGACATGTAAACTGCCCAGAAACCGAATCTGCTGACAGATCGCAAATCGGCCGATATCGCGTTTTCGGCCCTCAGAAGCGCCGAAATCGCGTTTTCTCGCTGAGCCCAGTGGACGGTGACTCGGTATGAAAACTGCACGGAGGAGCTGTTTTATCGTTTCTACCGTGCAGTTCGACATGTAAACTGCCCAGAAACCGAATCTGCTGACAGATCGAAAATCGGCCGATATCGCGTTTTCGGCCCTCAGAAGCGCCGAAATCGCGTTTTCTCGCTGAGCCCAGTGGACGGTGACTCGGTATGAAAACTGCACGGAGGAGCTGTTTTATCGTTTCTACCGTGCAGTTCGACATGTAAACTGCCCAGAAACCGAATCTGCTGACAGATCGAAAATCGGCCGATATCGCGTTTTCGGCCCTCAGAAGCGCCGAAATCGCGTTTTCTCGCTGAGCCCAGTGGACGGTGACTCGGTATGAAAACTGCACGGAGGAGCTGTTTTATCGTTTCTACCGTGCAGTTCGACATGTAAACTGCCCAGAAACCGAATCTGCTGACAGATCGCAAATCGGCCGATATCGCGTTTTCGGCCCTCAGAAGCGCCGAAATCGCGTTTTCTCGCTGAGCCCAGTGGACGGTGACTCGGTATGAAAACTGCACGGAGGAGCTGTTTTATCGTTTCTACCGTGCAGTTCGACATGTAAACTGCCCAGAAACCGAATCTGCTGACAGATCGCAAATCGGCCGATATCGCGTTTTCGGCCCTCAGAAGCGCCGAAATCGCGTTTTCTCGCTGAGCCCAGTGGACGGTGACTCGGTATGAAAACTGCACGGAGGAGCTGTTTTATCGTTTCTACCGTGCAGTTCGACATGTAAACTGCCCAGAAACCGAATCTGCTGACAGATCGCAAATCGGCCGATATCGCGTTTTCGGCCCTCAGAAGCGCCGAAATCGCGTTTTCTCGCTGAGCCCAGTGGACGGTGACTCGGTATGAAAACTGCACGGAGGAGCTGTTTTATCGTTTCTACCGTGCAGTTCGACATGTAAACTGCCCAGAAACCGAATCTGCTGACAGATCGCAAATCGGCCGATATCGCGTTTTCGGCCCTCAGAAGCGCCGAAATCGCGTTTTCTCGCTGAGCCCAGTGGACGGTGACTCGGTATGAAAACTGCACGGAGGAGCTGTTTTATCGTTTCTACCGTGCAGTTCGACATGTAAACTGCCCAGAAACCGAATCTGCTGACAGATCGAAAATCGGCCGATATCGCGTTTTCGGCCCTCAGAAGCGCCGAAATCGCGTTTTCTCGCTGAGCCCAGTGGACGGTGACTCGGTATGAAAACTGCACGGAGGAGCTGTTTTATCGTTTCTACCGTGCAGTTCGACATGTAAACTGCCCAGAAACCGAATCTGCTGACAGATCGAAAATCGGCCGATATCGCGTTTTCGGCCCTCAGAAGCGCCGAAATCGCGTTTTCTCGCTGAGCCCAGTGGACGGTGACTCGGTATGAAAACTGCACGGAGGAGCTGTTTTATCGTTTCTACCGTGCAGTTCGACATGTAAACTGCCCAGAAACCGAATCTGCTGACAGATCGAAAATCGGCCGATATCGCGTTTTCGGCCCTCAGAAGCGCCGAAATCGCGTTTTCTCGCTGAGCCCAGTGGACGGTGACTCGGTATGAAAACTGCACGGAGGAGCTGTTTTATCGTTTCTACCGTGCAGTTCGACATGTAAACTGCCCAGAAACCGAATCTGCTGACAGATCGCAAATCGGCCGATATCGCGTTTTCGGCCCTCAGAAGCGCCGAAATCGCGTTTTCTCGCTGAGCCCAGTGGACGGTGACTCGGTATGAAAACTGCACGGAGGAGCTGTTTTATCGTTTCTACCGTGCAGTTCGACATGTAAACTGCCCAGAAACCGAATCTGCTGACAGATCGAAAATCGGCCGATATCGCGTTTTCGGCCCTCAGAAGCGCCGAAATCGCGTTTTCTCGCTGAGCCCAGTGGACGGTGACTCGGTATGAAAACTGCACGGAGGAGCTGTTTTATCGTTTCTACCGTGCAGTTCGACATGTAAACTGCCCAGAAACCGAATCTGCTGACAGATCGCAAATCGGCCGATATCGCGTTTTCGGCCCTCAGAAGCGCCGAAATCGCGTTTTCTCGCTGAGCCCAGTGGACGGTGACTCGGTATGAAAACTGCACGGAGGAGCTGTTTTATCGTTTCTACCGTGCAGTTCGACATGTAAACTGCCCAGAAACCGAATCTGCTGACAGATCGCAAATCGGCCGATATCGCGTTTTCGGCCCTCAGAAGCGCCGAAATCGCGTTTTCTCGCTGAGCCCAGTGGACGGTGACTCGGTATGAAAACTGCACGGAGGAGCTGTTTTATCGTTTCTACCGTGCAGTTCGACATGTAAACTGCCCAGAAACCGAATCTGCTGACAGATCGCAAATCGGCCGATATCGCGTTTTCGGCCCTCAGAAGCGCCGAAATCGCGTTTTCTCGCTGAGCCCAGTGGACGGTGACTCGGTATGAAAACTGCACGGAGGAGCTGTTTTATCGTTTCTACCGTGCAGTTCGACATGTAAACTGCCCAGAAACCGAATCTGCTGACAGATCGCAAATCGGCCGATATCGCGTTTTCGGCCCTCAGAAGCGCCGAAATCGCGTTTTCTCGCTGAGCCCAGTGGACGGTGACTCGGTATGAAAACTGCACGGAGGAGCTGTTTTATCGTTTCTACCGTGCAGTTCGACATGTAAACTGCCCAGAAACCGAATCTGCTGACAGATCGAAAATCGGCCGATATCGCGTTTTCGGCCCTCAGAAGCGCCGAAATCGCGTTTTCTCGCTGAGCCCAGTGGACGGTGACTCGGTATGAAAACTGCACGGAGGAGCTGTTTTATCGTTTCTACCGTGCAGTTCGACATGTAAACTGCCCAGAAACCGAATCTGCTGACAGATCGAAAATCGGCCGATATCGCGTTTTCGGCCCTCAGAAGCGCCGAAATCGCGTTTTCTCGCTGAGCCCAGTGGACGGTGACTCGGTATGAAAACTGCACGGAGGAGCTGTTTTATCGTTTCTACCGTGCAGTTCGACATGTAAACTGCCCAGAAACCGAATCTGCTGACAGATCGCAAATCGGCCGATATCGCGTTTTCGGCCCTCAGAAGCGCCGAAATCGCGTTTTCTCGCTGAGCCCAGTGGACGGTGACTCGGTATGAAAACTGCACGGAGGAGCTGTTTTATCGTTTCTACCGTGCAGTTCGACATGTAAACTGCCCAGAAACCGAATCTGCTGACAGATCGCAAATCGGCCGATATCGCGTTTTCGGCCCTCAGAAGCGCCGAAATCGCGTTTTCTCGCTGAGCCCAGTGGACGGTGACTCGGTATCGGCCCTCAGAAACGCCGAAATCGCGTTTTCTCGCTGAGCCCAGTGGACGGTGACTCGGTATGAAAACTGCACGGAGGAGCTGTTTTATCGTTTCTACCGTGCAGTTCGACATGTAAACTGCCCAGAAACCGAATCTGCTGACAGATCGAAAATCGGCCGATATCGCGTTTTCGGCCCTCAGAAGCGCCGAAATCGCGTTTTCTCGCTGAGCCCAGTGGACGGTGACTCGGTATGAAAACTGCACGGAGGAGCTGTTTTATCGTTTCTACCGTGCAGTTCGACATGTAAACTGCCAGAAACCGAATCTGCTGACAGATCGAAAATCGGCCGATATCGCGTTTTCGGCCCTCAGAAACGCCGACCCAGAAACCGAATCTGCTGACAGATCGAAAATCGGCCGATATCGCGTTTTCGGCCCTCAGAAGCGCCGAAATCGCGTTTTCTCGCTGAGCCCAGTGGACGGTGACTCGGTATGAAAACTGCACGGAGGAGCTGTTTTATCGTTTCTACCGTGCAGTTCGACATGTAAACTGCCCAGAAACCGAATCTGCTGACAGATCGCAAATCGGCCGATATCGCGTTTTCGGCCCTCAGAAGCGCCGAAATCGCGTTTTCTCGCTGAGCCCAGTGGACGGTGACTCGGTATGAAAACTGCACGGAGGAGCTGTTTTATCGTTTCTACCGTGCAGTTCGACATGTAAACTGCCCAGAAACCGAATCTGCTGACAGATCGAAAATCGGCCGATATCGCGTTTTCGGCCCTCAGAAGCGCCGAAATCGCGTTTTCTCGCTGAGCCCAGTGGACGGTGACTCGGTATGAAAACTGCACGGAGGAGCTGTTTTATCGTTTCTACCGTGCAGTTCGACATGTAAACTGCCCAGAAACCGAATCTGCTGACAGATCGCAAATCGGCCGATATCGCGTTTTCGGCCCTCAGAAGCGCCGAAATCGCGTTTTCTCGCTGAGCCCAGTGGACGGTGACTCGGTATGAAAACTGCACGGAGGAGCTGTTTTATCGTTTCTACCGTGCAGTTCGACATGTAAACTGCCCAGAAACCGAATCTGCTGACAGATCGAAAATCGGCCGATATCGCGTTTTCGGCCCTCAGAAGCGCCGAAATCGCGTTTTCTCGCTGAGCCCAGTGGACGGTGACTCGGTATGAAAACTGCACGGAGGAGCTGTTTTATCGTTTCTACCGTGCAGTTCGACATGTAAACTGCCCAGAAACCGAATCTGCTGACAGATCGCAAATCGGCCGATATCGCGTTTTCGGCCCTCAGAAGCGCCGAAATCGCGTTTTCTCGCTGAGCCCAGTGGACGGTGACTCGGTATGAAAACTGCACGGAGGAGCTGTTTTATCGTTTCTACCGTGCAGTTCGACATGTAAACTGCCCAGAAACCGAATCTGCTGACAGATCGCAAATCGGCCGATATCGCGTTTTCGGCCCTCAGGAGCGCCGAAATCGCGTTTTCTCGCTGAGCCCAGTGGACGGTGACTCGGTATGAAAACTGCACGGAGGAGCTGTTTTATCGTTTCTACCGTGCAGTTCGACATGTAAACTGCCCAGAAACCGAATCTGCTGACAGATCGAAAATCGGCCGATATCGCGTTTTCGGCCCTCAGAAGCGCCGAAATCGCGTTTTCTCGCTGAGCCCAGTGGACGGTGACTCGGTATGAAAACTGCACGGAGGAGCTGTTTTATCGTTTCTACCGTGCAGTTCGACATGTAAACTGCCCAGAAACCGAATCTGCTGACAGATCGCAAATCGGCCGATATCGCGTTTTCGGCCCTCAGAAGCGCCGAAATCGCGTTTTCTCGCTGAGCCCAGTGGACGGTGACTCGGTATGAAAACTGCACGGAGGAGCTGTTTTATCGTTTCTACCGTGCAGTTCGACATGTAAACTGCCCAGAAACCGAATCTGCTGACAGATCGCAAATCGGCCGATATCGCGTTTTCGGCCCTCAGAAGCGCCGAAATCGCGTTTTCTCGCTGAGCCCAGTGGACGGTGACTCGGTATGAAAACTGCACGGAGGAGCTGTTTTATCGTTTCTACCGTGCAGTTCGACATGTAAACTGCCCAGAAACCGAATCTGCTGACAGATCGAAAATCGGCCGATATCGCGTTTTCGGCCCTCAGGAGCGCCGAAATCGCGTTTTCTCGCTGAGCCCAGTGGACGGTGACTCGGTATGAAAACTGCACGGAGGAGCTGTTTTATCGTTTCTACCGTGCAGTTCGACATGTAAACTGCCCAGAAACCGAATCTGCTGACAGATCGAAAATCGTCTGATATCGCGTTTTCGGCCCTCAGAAGCGCCGAAATCGCGTTTTCTCGCTGAGCCCAGTGGACGGTGACTCTGTATGAAAACTGCACGGAGGAGCTGTTTTATCGTTTCTACCGTGCAGTTCGACATGTAAACTGCCCAGAAACCGAATCTGCTGACAGATCGAAAATCGCCGATATCGCGTTTTCGGCCCTCAGAAGCGCCGAAATCGCGTTTTCTCGCTGAGCCCAGTGGACGGTGACTCGGTATGAAAACTGCACGGAGGAGCTGTTTTATCGTTTCTACCGTGCAGTTCGACATGTAAACTGCCCAGAAACCGAATCTGCTGACAGATCGAAAATCGCGATATCGCGTTTTCGGCCCTCAGAAGCGCCGAAATCGCGTTTTCTCGCTGAGCCCAGTGGACGGTGACTCGGTATGAAAACTGCACGGAGGAGCTGTTTTATCGTTTCTACCGTGCAGTTCGACATGTAAACTGCCCAGAAACCGAATCTGCTGACAGATCGAAAATCGGCCGATATCGCGTTTTCGGCCTCAGAAGCGCCGAAATCGCGTTTTCTCGCTGAGCCTAGGCGTTTCTGAGGGCCGAAAACGCGATATCGGCCGATTTGCGATCTGTCAGCAGATTCGGTTTCTGGGCAGTTTACATGTCGAACTGCACGGTAGAAACGATAAAACAGCTCCTCCGTGCAGTTTTCATACCGAGTCACCGTCCACTGGGCTCAGCGAGAAAACGCGATTTCGGCGCTTCTGAGGGCCGAAAACGCGATATCGGCCGATTTGCGATCTGTCAGCAGATTCGGTTTCTGGGCAGTTTACATGTCGAACTGCACGGTAGAAACGATAAAACAGCTCCTCCGTGCAGTTTTCATACCGAGTCACCGTCCACTGGGCTCAGCGAGAAAACGCGATTTCGGCGCTTCTGAGGGCCGAAAACGCGATATCGGCCGATTTTCGATCTGTCAGCAGATTCGGTTTCTGGGCAGTTTACATGTCGAACTGCACGGTAGAAACGATAAAACAGCTCCTCCGTGCAGTTTTCATACCGAGTCACCGTCCACTGGGCTCAGCGAGAAAAAACGCGATTTCGGCGCTTCTGAGGGCCGAAAACGCGATATCGGCCGATTTTCGATCTGTCAGCAGATTCGGTTTCTGGGCAGTTTACATGTCGAACTGCACGGTAGAAACGATAAAACAGCTCCTCCGTGCAGTTTTCATACCGAGTCACCGTCCACTGGGCTCAGCGAGAAAACGCGATTTCGGCGCTTCTGAGGGCCGAAAACGCGATAGAACTGCACGGTGAAAACGATAAAACAGCTCCTCCGTGCAGTTTTCATACCGAGTCACCGTCCACTGGGCTCAGCGAGAAAACGCGATTTCGGCGCTTCTGAGGGCCGAAAACGCGATATCGGCCGATTTTCGATCTGTCAGCAGATTCGGTTTCTGGGCAGTTTACATGTCGAACTGCACGGTAGAAACGATAAAACAGCTCCTCCGTGCAGTTTTCATACCGAGTCACCGTCCACTGGGCTCAGCGAGAAAACGCGATTTCGGCGCTTCTGAGGGCCGAAAACGCGATATCGGCCGATTTTCGATCTGTCAGCAGATTCGGTTTCTGGGCAGTTTACATGTCGAACTGCACGGTAGAAACGATAAAACAGCTCCTCCGTGCAGTTTTCATACCGAGTCACCGTCCACTGGGCTCAGCGAGAAAACGCGATTTCGGCGCTTCTGAGGGCCGAAAACGCGATATCGGCCGATTTTCGATCTGTCAGCAGATTCGGTTTCTGGGCAGTTTACATGTCGAACTGCACGGTAGAAACGATAAAACAGCTCCTCCGTGCAGTTTTCATACCGAGTCACCGTCCACTGGGCTCAGCGAGAAAACGCGATTTCGGCGCTTCTGAGGGCCGAAAACGCGATATCGGCCGATTTTCGATCTGTCAGCAGATTCGGTTTCTGGGCAGTTTACATGTCGAACTGCACGGTAGAAACGATAAAACAGCTCCTCCGTGCAGTTTTCATACCGAGTCACCGTCCACTGGGCTCAGCGAGAAAACGCGATTTCGGCGCTTCTGAGGGCCGAAAACGCGATATCGGCCGATTTTCGATCTGTCAGCAGATTCGGTTTCTGGGCAGTTTACATGTCGAACTGCACGGTAGAAAACGATAAAACAGCTCCTCCGTGCAGTTTTCATACCGAGTCACCGTCCACTGGGCTCAGCGAGAAAACGCGATTTCGGCGCTTCTGAGGGCCGAAAACGCGATATCGGCCGATTTTCGATCTGTCAGCAGATTCGGTTTCTGGGCAGTTTACATGTCGAACTGCACGGTAGAAACGATAAAACAGCTCCTCCGTGCAGTTTTCATACCGAGTCACCGTCCACTGGGCTCAGCGAGAAAACGCGATTTCGGCGCTTCTGAGGGCCGAAAACGCGATATCGGCCGATTTTCGATCTGTCAGCAGATTCGGTTTCTGGGCAGTTTACATGTCGAACTGCACGGTAGAAACGATAAAACAGCTCCTCCGTGCAGTTTTCATACCGAGTCACCGTCCACTGGGCTCAGCGAGAAAACGCGATTTCGGCGCTTCTGAGGGCCGAAAACGCGATATCGGCCGATTTCGATCTGTCAGCAGATTCGGTTTCTGGGCAGTTTACATGTCGAACTGCACGGTAGAAACGATAAAACAGCTCCTCCGTGCAGTTTTCATACCGAGTCACCGTCCACTGGGCTCAGCGAGAAAACGCGATTTCGGCGCTTCTGAGGGCCGAAAACGCGATATCGGCCGATTTTCGATCTGTCAGCAGATTCGGTTTCTGGGCAGTTTACATGTCGAACTGCACGGTAGAAACGATAAAACAGCTCCTCCGTGCAGTTTTCATACCGAGTCACCGTCCACTGGGCTCAGCGAGAAAACGCGATTTCGGCGCTTCTGAGGGCCGAAAACGCGATATCGGCCGATTTTCGATCTGTCAGCAGATTCGGTTTCTGGGCAGTTTACATGTCGAACTGCACGGTAGAAACGATAAAACAGCTCCTCCGTGCAGTTTTCATACCGAGTCACCGTCCACTGGGCTCAGCGAGAAAACGCGATTTCGGCGCTTCTGAGGGACTAAAAAGAGATATAGTCCGATAAGCGATCTGAAGCAGATTCGGTATATTGGCAGTTTAAATGTCGAACTGCAAGGTAGAAACGATAAAACAGCTCCTCCGTGCAGTTTTCATACCGAGTCACCGTCCACTGGGCTCAGCGAGAAAACGCGATTTCGGCGCTTCTGAGGGCCGAAAACGCGATATCGGCCGATTTTCGATCTGTCAGCAGATTCGGTTTCTGGGCAGTTTACATCTCGAACTGCACGAGTTCCTCCGTGCAGTTTTCATACCGAGTCACCGTCCACTGGGCTCAGCGAGAAAACGCGATTTCGGCGCTTCTGAGGGCCGAAAACGCGATATCGGCCGATTTTCGATCTGTCAGCAGATTCGGTTTCTGGGCAGTTTACATGTCGAACTGCACGGTAGAAACGATAAAACAGCTCCTCCGTGCAGTTTTCATACCGAGTCACCGTCCACTGGGCTCAGCGAGAAAACGCGATTTCGGCGCTTCTGAGGGCCGAAAACGCGATATCGGCCGATTTTCGATCTGTCAGCAGATTCGGTTTCTGGGCAGTTTACATGTCGAACTGCACGGTAGAAACGATAAAACAGCTCCTCCGTGCAGTTTTCATACCGAGTCACCGTCCACTGGGCTCAGCGAGAAAACGCGATTTCGGCGCTTCTGAGGGCCGAAAACGCGATATATCGGCCGATTTTCGATCTGTCAGCAGATTCGGTTTCTGGGCAGTTTACATGTCGAACTGCACGGTAGAAACGACCTCTCCTCCGTGCAGTTTTCATACCGAGTCACCGTCCACTGGGCTCAGCGAGAAAACGCGATTTCGGCGCTTCTGAGGGCCGAAAACGCGATATCGGCCGATTTTCGATCTGTCAGCAGATTCGGTTTCTGGGCAGTTTACATGTCGAACTGCACGGTAGAAACGATAAAACAGCTCCTCCGTGCAGTTTTCATACCGAGTCACCGTCCACTGGGCTCAGCGAGAAAACGCGATTTCGGCGCTTCTGAGGGCCGAAAACGCGATATCGGCCGATTTTCGATCTGTCAGCAGATTCGGTTTCTGGGCAGTTTACATGTCGAACTGCACGGTAGAAACGATAAAACAGCTCCTCCGTGCAGTTTTCATACCGAGTCACCGTCCACTGGGCTCAGCGAGAAAACGCGATTTCGGCGCTTCTGAGGGCCGAAAACGCGATATCGGCCGATTTTCGATCTGTCAGCAGATTCGGTTTCTGGGCAGTTTACATGTCGAACTGCACGGTAGAAACGATAAAACAGCTCCTCCGTGCAGTTTTCATACCGAGTCACCGTCCACTGGGCTCAGCGAGAAAACGCGATTTCGGCGCTTCTGAGGGCCGAAAACGCGATATCGGCCGATTTTCGATCTGTCAGCAGATTCGGTTTCTGGGCAGTTTACATGTCGAACTGCACGGTAGAAACGATAAAACAGCTCCTCCGTGCAGTTTTCATACCGAGTCACCGTCCACTGGGCTCAGCGAGAAAACGCGATTTCGGCGCTTCTGAGGGCCGAAAACGCGATATCGGCCGATTTTCGATCTGTCAGCAGATTCGGTTTCTGGGCAGTTTACATGTCGAACTGCACGGTAGAAACGATAAAACAGCTCCTCCGTGCAGTTTTCATACCGAGTCACCGTCCACTGGGCTCAGCGAGAAAACGCGATTTCGGCGCTTCTGAGGGCCGAAAACGCGATATCGGCCGATTTTCGATCTGTCAGCAGATTCGGTTTCTGGGCAGTTTACATGTCGAACTGCACGGTAGAAACGATAAAACAGCTCCTCCGTGCAGTTTTCATACCGAGTCACCGTCCACTGGGCTCAGCGAGAAAACGCGATTTCGGCGCTTCTGAGGGCCGAAAACGCGATATCGGCCGATTTTCGATCTGTCAGCAGATTCGGTTTCTGGGCAGTTTACATGTCGAACTGCACGGTAGAAACGATAAAACAGCTCCTCCGTGCAGTTTTCATACCGAGTCACCGTCCACTGGGCTCAGCGAGAAAACGCGATTTCGGCGCTTCTGAGGGCCGAAAACGCGATATCGGCCGATTTTCGATCTGTCAGCAGATTCGGTTTCTGGGCAGTTTACATGTCGAACTGCACGGTAGAAACGATAAAACAGCTCCTCCGTGCAGTTTTCATACCGAGTCACCGTCCACTGGGCTCAGCGAGAAAACGCGATTTCGGCGCTTCTGAGGGCCGAAAACGCGATATCGGCCGATTTTCGATCTGTCAGCAGATTCGGTTTCAGATGGCAGTTTACATGTCGAACTGCACGGTAGAAACGATAAAACAGCTCCTCCGTGCAGTTTTCATACCGAGTCACCGTCCACTGGGCTCAGCGAGAAAACGCGATTTCGGCGCTTCTGAGGGCCGAAAACGCGATATCGGCCGATTTGCGATCTGTCAGCAGATTCGGTTTCTGGGCAGTTTACATGTCGAACTGCACGGTAGAAACGATAAAACAGCTCCCCCGTGCAGTTTTCATACCGAGTCACCGTCCACTGGGCTCAGCGAGAAAACGCGATTTCGGCGCTTCTGAGGGCCGAAAACGCGATATCGGCCGATTTTCGATCTGTCAGCAGATTCGCGTTTCTGGGCAGTTTACATGTCGAAACTGCACGGTAGAAACGATAAAACAGCTCCTCCGTGCAGTTTTCATACCGAGTCACCGTCCACTGGGCTCAGCGAGAAAACGCGATTTCGGCGCTTCTGAGGGCCGAAAACGCGATATCGGCCGATTTTCGATCTGTCAGCAGATTCGGTTTCTGGGCAGTTTACATGTCGAACTGCACGGTAGAAACGATAAAACAGCTCCTCCGTGCAGTTTTCATACCGAGTCACCGTCCACTGGGCTCAGCGAGAAAACGCGATTTCGGCGCTTCTGAGGGCCGAAAACGCGATATCGGCCGATTTTCGATCTGTCAGCAGATTCGGTTTCTGGGCAGTTTACATGTCGAACTGCACGGTAGAAACGATAAAACAGCTCCTCCGTGCAGTTTTCATACCGAGTCACCGTCCACTGGGCTCAGCGAGAAAACGCGATTTCGGCGCTTCTGAGGGCCGAAAACGCGATATCGGCCGATTTTCGATCTGTCAGCAGATTCGGTTTCTGGGCAGTTTACATGTCGAACTGCACGGTAGAAACGATAAAACAGCTCCTCCGTGCAGTTTTCATACCGAGTCACCGTCCACTGGGCTCAGCGAGAAAACGCGATTTCGGCGCTTCTGAGGGCCGAAAACGCGATATCGGCGGCCGATTTTCGATCTGTCAGCAGATTCGGTTTCTGGGCAGTTTACATGTCGAACTGCACGGTAGAAACGATAAAACAGCTCCTCCGTGCAGTTTTCATACCGAGTCACCGTCCACTGGGCTCAGCGAGAAAACGCGATTTCGGCGCTTCTGAGGGCCGAAAACGCGATATCGGCCGATTTTCGATCTGTCAGCAGATTCGGTTTCTGGGCAGTTTACATGTCGAACTGCACGGTAGAAACGATAAAACAGCTCCTCCGTGCAGTTTTCATACCGAGTCACCGTCCACTGGGCTCAGCGAGAAAACGCGATTTCGGCGCTTCTGAGGGCCGAAAACGATATCGCCGATCTGTCTGCAGATTCGGTTTCTGGGCAGTTTACATGTCGAACTGCACGGTAGTAACGATAAAACAGCTCCTCCGTGCAGTTTTCATACCGAGTCACCGTCCACTGGGCTCAGCGAGAAAACGCGATTTCGGCGCTTCTGAGGGCCGAAAACGCGATATGCGATTTTCGATCTGTCAGCAGATTCGGTTTCTGGGCAGATTACATGTCGAACTGCACGGTAGAAACGATAAAACAGCTCCTCCGTGCAGTTTTCATACCGAGTCACCGTCCACTGGGCTCAGCGAGAAAACGCGATTTCGGCGCTTCTGAGGGCCGAAAACGCGATATCGGCCGATTTTCGATCTGTCAGCAGATTCGGTTTCTGGGCAGTTTACATGTCGAACTGCACGGTAGAAACGATAAAACAGCTCCTCCGTGCAGTTTTCATACCGAGTCACCGTCCACTGGGCTCAGCGAGAAAACGCGATTTCGGCGCTTCTGAGGGCCGAAAACGCGATATCGGCCGATTTGCGATCTGTCAGCAGATTCGGTTTCTGGGCAGTTTACATGTCGAACTGCACGGTAGAAACGATAAAACAGCTCCTCCGTGCAGTTTTCATACCGAGTCACCGTCCACTGGGCTCAGCGAGAAAACGCGATTTCGGCGCTTCTGAGGGCCGAAAACGCGATATCGGCCGATTTGCGATCTGTCAGCAGATTCGGTTTCTGGGCAGTTTACATGTCGAACTGCACGGTAGAAACGATAAAACAGCTCCTCCGTGCAGTTTTCATACCGAGTCACCGTCCACTGGGCTCAGCGAGAAAACGCGATTTCGGCGCTTCTGGGAAAACGCGATATCGGCGATTTGCGATCTGTCAGCAGATTCGGTTTCTGGGCAGTTTACATGTCGAACTGCACGGTGAAAACGATAAAACAGCTCCTCCGTGCAGATTTTCATACCGAGTCACCGTCCACTCGGCTCAGCGAGAAAACGCGATTTCGGCGCTTCTGAGGGCCGAAAACGCGATATCGGCCGATTTTCGATCTGTCAGCAGCTTAGGGTTCTGGGCAGATAACATGTCGAACTGCAAGGAAGAAACGATAAAACAGCTCCTACGTGGAGTTTTAATACCGAGTCACCGTCCACTGCGCTCAGCGAGAAAACGCGATTTCGGCGCTTCTGAGGGCCGAAAACGCGATATCGGCCGATTTGCGATCTGTCAGCAGATTCGGTTTCTGGGCAGTTTACATGTCGAACTGCAACGTGAAAACGATAAAACAGCTCCTCCGTGCAGTTTTCATACCGAGTCACCGTCCACTCGGCTCAGCGAGAAAACGCGATTTCGGCGCTTCTGAGGGCCGAAAACGCGATATCGGCCGATTTTCGATCTGTCAGCAGATTCGGTTTCTTGGCAGTTTACATGTCGAACTGCACGGTAGAAACGATAAAACAGCTCCTCCGTGCAGTTTTCATACCGAGTCACCGTCCACTGGGCTCAGCGAGAAAACGCGATTTCGGCGCTCCTGAGGGCCGAAAACGCGATATCGGCCGATTTGCGATCTGTCAGCAGATTCGGTTTCTGGGCAGTGTACATGTCGAACTGCACGGTAGAAACGATAAAACAGCTCCTCCGTGCAGTTTTCATACCGAGTCACCGTCCACTCGGCTCAGCGAGAAAACGCGATTTCGGCACTTCTGAGGGCCGAAAACGCGATATCGGCCGATTTTCGATCTGTCAGCAGATTCGGGTAGAAACGATAAAACAGCTCCTCCGTGCAGTTTTCATACCGAGTCACCGTCCACTGGGCTCAGCGAGAAAACGCGATTTCGGCGCTTCTGGCGCTTCTGGGGCCGAAAACGCGATATCGGCCGATTTGCGATCTGTCAGCAGATTCGGTTTCTGGGCAGTTTACATGTCGAACTGCACGGTAGAAACGATAAAACAGCTCCCCCGTGCAGTTTTCATACCGCCATGCTACCTTTATACCGGACATTCTCACTCGCACAGGGCACTCCCGGTCGCAGCCACTCGCACACACACACACACAGCCTACTCATATACATATATCTTACAGTTCGGCCATTCTGACCATATGGTCGCCCCGACCATAGTCTTAACCTAACAATACGTCCTTCTCCATACAGTCTAACTCACTTTCACTTTCACTAGAGTCTTCACTTCCACTAATCCACAATTTCATTCGATCTGGGCCAAAAACGCCAGAGAATGGTTTCGAACTTAACTGAAATCCTTCAATATCTTTAATCACGTACCTGTCCATTCTTAATACTTTATCGACTACATAAGGTCCTTTATATTTAGGCAACAGTTTTTGATTAACGCCCGGGGTTGTTACAACATTTTTTATCATTACGTAATCACCCTTTTCATACACATGCGATTTTTTCCGTTTTTCATCAAACTTATTTTTATTATACTCCTGTAATTTACGATTTCTTATTGTAGCTATATCTCTAAGCTTATCCCTATCCTTAACTATACTATCATCAATAGAAAGATATTCTCGGAGATCATCATCGGAGAACCCATACTGCGTACAACCAAAGTAGAGCGTACTTGGCTCGGTTCCTATAGTTTTATGATAAGTATTGTTCAATGCAAACTGAGCCCGCGATAATGACTTTAGCCAAGACTCTCCAGAAGACAATTTGGCCAAAACAGATCTTAGGAATCTATTAACGCGTTCCACTTGACCATTACCTCTGGGTGTACCTGTCGCTATTTTCACGTGCGTGATTTTTAATTCAGATAGGAAGCTACTAAATTCAGTGGAAGTAAACGAGCTGCCTCTGTCGGATACTACTCGCAAGCAAGGTCCAAAATGATGAAAATACTGTTTTAGGCAAACAATAACTTCTTTTACGGCCGTGGATTTTACAGCGTACAGCATGACATACTTCGTAAACGCATCTATTACAATAAAAATGTGTTTAAAACCATGCCCGACCTTC
Source organism: Cryptocheilus praepositus (assembly GCA_033815515.1). Lineage (NCBI taxonomy): Eukaryota > Metazoa > Arthropoda > Insecta > Hymenoptera > Pompilidae > Cryptocheilus > Cryptocheilus praepositus. The sequence goes on along the minus strand of JAWWQZ010000003.1, from coordinate 16,977 downwards.
TCAAGTGGGCCGTAATGGTCAATATGTATTGTCTGAAGAGGCTTTGTTCCCTTATCATAAACATGAAGTTCGCCTTCTACTTTTCCGGTCGGAACTGAATATGTTAGACATGTAATACAATTATTAATATAGGTCTTAACTAATGAACGCATATTCGGAAACCAATAACTTTTGCTAATTAACTCGACCGTTTTTTCCGTGCCTACGTGGCCGACGTCATCATGACAATTACGAACCACGCTGTTGATCATTGCCTGAGGTACAAAAAATAAAATTCCTTTATCATGTTTTCGGTAAACGACCCCATTACGCAATTCAAACTTGTCACTCTCACGTATTTCCAGCTCTTTATAAATTTTCTTAATCATAGGGTCTTTTAGCTGCTTGTAGACTAGAATCTGCTCAAAAGATAAAGGCTCGATCACTAATGCGTTTCGGCTCAAAGCATCTACGTGACGCATACGATCCGCCGCGCGATGTTCTATTTTGTAATTATAATTTTGCAGAATCAGACACCACCGATTGATGCGAGGGTTAATCTCTTTCTTGCTTAACGCTAGCTTAACCGCGTTGCAATCCGTTACTATTGTAAAATTTATTCCCTGCAGATAAACGCGAAACCTTTCTAAAGCATATATAATTGCTAACGTCTCCAATTCATAACTGTGATAGCGGCTTTCCGTGTCTGTTGTTCGTCGACTGAAAAATACGACAGGGTGCATTCGCTTATCAACCTGCTGCTGTAATAAGATAGCACCGTATCCATAAGAGCTGGCGTCTGTATGCAACTCTGTGATCGCTGTTGGATTATAAAACGCTAACACCGGACGACTGACCAATATATCTCGCAGCGTCTCAAACGCATTTAACTCATCTATTCCGAACTTGAAAGGCACCTCTTTTCTGATCAGATTGTGCAATGGTCGCGCGATTACTGCAAAATTAGGTACAAATTTTCTAAAATAACTTGTCAACCCTATAAAGCTTTGAATTTGCTTAGTTGTTTTTGGTTGTGGAAAATCCCGTATGGCCTTGGTATTTGCTGCATTAGGCGTGATTCCGCTGCTATTAATTTTATACCCCAAATACTCAATCTCTTGTTTCAAAAATGTACACTTGCTAAGTTTTAGTTCTAAATTATGTCGGGCTAATAGTTCCAGGACTTCTTTCAGAATTATAAAATTTTCCGCAATACTCTTCGTGGCAATCAAGAGGTCGTCCAAATAAAGCAATACCTTTCCTGAATCAAGCAAAGGCCTAAATATCAAATTAATAAACCTCTGAAAGGTTGCTGGAGCATTCGCGAGTCCAAAAGGCATCTTTAGGTATTCAAATTGCCCGTCCGGGGTTACAAAAGATGTATATCTTACTGAGTCCTTCGCGATAGGAATATGGTGGAATCCGTCCTTCAAATCCAGGCTTGTAAAATAAGAATTATTCGATAATCGGTCAATCTGGTCTTCTATTAACGGAAGCGGGTATCTGTCTTTTACCGTAATTTTGTTTAACGCTCTGTAGTCGACACACAGTCTATAAGTGTCATCCTTCTTTTTTACCAAAACTATTGGGCTACTAAAATCCGAATTGCTCGGTCTAATAATTCCGCGATCTAACAAATCATTAACGATCTTACGAACTTCTCCTTTCTCATGCCAGGACAAGCGTCGAGGTGAGAAATAAAACGGTTTGCTGTGGTCAACAAGCCTAATATGGCATTCGAAATCTACGGGGTCCGCCTCGCATTTCGCATCAATGTATACGCTTATCATCTCGACTATCGTTTGTTTGTCTGCTGCCGAAAGCGACGGATCTAAAGTATCGATGACTGCGTCTAACTTGTCGTTTGTTTCAACCGTTTCAATGTTCAATATTTCATGAACGTGCTTATCATAAAGAATCTCTATCGATTTATTAAGAATGACTGTTATCCCGGGTCTAGTCGTAAATTCGCGTCCTAACAATAAATCGTAACTAATTGTAGAGTCCGGGACTACCATAAATCTAATTTCGAATATTTCATTCTGCACTAATTTGAACTTGACGTCAACTGTAACGTAACCGATAATAACTAATGGCGACCGATTCACACCCCCGTAGGTGACATCATTTTTCTGTGTTCGCAGTTCGTAGTCACTAAAGAATTTTTTATAGGTCGCGTCCGTCATAATGTTTATTACGCTACCCGAGTCCACTAACGCTTCAACAAAGTATTCGTCGAGCTTTCTTTCCGTCAACAGGACACAGTAGTCTCGCGATGGTCTCTGCAATGCCAGCGGCTCTCGAGGTTCCTCTTCCGTTGTCCCACGCTGCGGGGCGTCCACCAGAGATACCCCTGTTGTCTTCGGTGGCACTGTCTTCGAAGAATTCGGGCAGTTGCGATAACTATGTCCTCCTTCGCCACAGGTAAAGCAGGAGCCCTTCTCTCTCTTTGGCTTCGGACAGGAACTCATCCAGTGGCCCTCCTCGTTGCAGTTAAAACATCGAAGCTTTGTAGGATGCGATGTTACGGCCCGTGGTACAGACCCGGCATTGGTATTAATGTTTGGTCTAGGAGTGACGTTTGTCCTAGCTCCTTCAACCATACCTTTCCTTGGCTCGGGCTTGAGCGTTATCTGCTCAAACGCCTCGAGCAACTGCGACGGTGCCGTAAATCGATGCATCCTTGCTTGATCTCGCAGCAGAGAGTTCGGAATTCCATCGATGATGTAACCCACTAATTCTTCTTCATCGGCACCAATCTGATCCGCTAAAATCATTTTATCGTGGTGGTACTCGCTGTAGCTCTCCTGTGATCTCCACGATCTTTCTTCGAACTTCTTGCGAAGGGCTAATCGGTTTACCCTATGGCAGAACCTTTTCCGCATGCCGTCTAATAACTCGTCGATACTAAATTCGATGTGTTCCGGTCTCGAATGTAGCCACTCTAACGCCTTTCCCTTAAGTTTCGTGCACATGAGGACTTTCGTGGAGTTTTCGTCTAAGTCGTAAGTTCTTCTTAGTAATTGAAGCGACTTCTCCCATATTACGAACGTGTTGCTAGACCCGTCAAAACTACCTAATAAGTCACCCATTGCCTTCGCGTCAAATCTTGGCCCGTTGTTCTGGCTTCCTGTGGACCGCGGTGTACTTCTTATTAAATCGTTTTCTCGTCGTAACAGGTCCATCTCTCTACGCATAAGATCCGCTTCACGTCGGAGATATTCAATTTCTCTTCCACTCTCCTCAAGTCTGACGGCGGTTACTTGTGCACTTTCCGCTCTTGGGTCGGATTCTGGTTCCTGGTCCAAAGTATCTCCAATCACTTCCTTCCAGGTGCCCTCAGGATCCGCCGCAGTCAACCTCGCTAGAAGGTCGGCTTTTGTTCCAGACATGGAAAGGTTTAGGTGTTTCAAGCACCTTTTAAGCTGCTGAATCGTCAGGCTGCTTGGTTCCATCTCTAAGTGTTCTGTTATTTGTATTTTTCACTAATCAAACGTTGTTCACTAACAGTTTTTCACACTAACGAACTAAGCACGTAAAGTTCTTTATCCCACTTCTGAACTGTGATACGCGGTATTAACTTTTATTGAACAACGGAGAAGTGTAACATAACTAAGGTATTCTAACGTTACTCTGTTGCGGTCTCGGGCCGAACTGTTCGTTGTTTGGTCCTCGGCAGGCCGTTGCTACGCGCCCTTCTTCCCCAAGAGTTCGGTAACTAATTATTCAGAAAAACACGCATCCTCTCATTCTTACCGACATTCTCTATCACTCACTCTAAATGCGTCGCAGATCACACGTGCAACAATCATCCATACATCACGCATTCCTCAAACAAAACCATGCTACCTTTATACCGGACATTCTCACTCGCACAGGGCACTCCCGGTCGCGTAGCCCCTCACTCAATCCGAGGTGAGAGAACGCGATTTCTCTCTGAATCTGAACCTGCAAACGTTAAAAGTTCAAAAATTCATCTGTTGCAGCATATTCGAAATATCCATATAAGTCAACTGCACGGTGAAAACTTAAAACAGTCATCCAATTCATTAGCCAGTCAAATGGTAACTGTATAATAACGTTCATTAACGGCTTCAGAAAGATATTTTATACGACAGTCACTTTGGTGAATAAAACATCGTAGAAGTTTTCGATTTCAGCTATTACTTCGGTACTGGGCAGGTTTACATGTCGAACTGCACTGTAGAAACGATATAACAGCTCCTGGACACCCCATAATATACCGAAAAATGTCCACTGGGCTCAATTCAGAAATCCAGCTAATTTCTGAATAAAAACGCGAAGATCGACTGTATTAATAAAGCGAATCTAGATACAAAGGTGCCAGAAATTGTCGAAGAACGGTTTAAACGATAAAACAATCCCAGCATCGGAATACCGACGAACAAACTGGGAGAGAGAACTCAGGCGACTTTCGGCGCTTCGATCATAGCAAACAGGCCATCGGAAGCATCCAAAGGGTCGGATGTGAGCAGAAAAATTTCCAGAGGCAGTATTACATGTCGTTTGAAACTTTTTACCAAAAATTGGCAAAAGTTACGGGTTATATCGGTCCCTTTGAAATTTGTCAAAGGAGACAACGCGATTGATCGACGCTCATTTTAACCTGTTGGCGATGATAATCCTACAGTGTATCCATAATCCAGATTAGATCTTAAACATTTTAATGAATCTATTGACAAGCTATTAAAGATCGGCGCTATTTCTGAGTGCAATCACGAAGAACAGCAGTTCTTATCAAGTATTTTCTTGATTCCAAAACCAAACGGGGACAATATATTTATTTAAAATTTTAAATATTTAAACAAATTTGTTCAAACGTACCACTTCAAAATGGAAGATTACAGAACGGCTTCCAAACTCATAACTAAAAGTGCTATATGGCATCTATAGATTTAAAAGATGCGTACTTCCTAATAACAATACACATGTTGGTTGATTGAACGCATGGAAGAGAGGTGTAACCCCTTTAAATTTAATCAATTTAAGATGGAGATATTTTCGGATGCCTCAACTAGTGGTTTGGGTGCCTACTGTAGTAATGCCAAATCTTACGGTTTTTGGAAGGAGAATGAAAAACAAATATACATAAACGTACTGGAATTAAAAGCAGGTTTTTTCGCATTAAAGGTCTTTGCCAAAAATGTTGCCAATTGTGAAATTCTGTTAAGAATTGATAATATAACTACAGTTTTATGCATTAACACAATGGGTAGTGTAGGGATATAAGATGTTAGGTGTCGTCGAAGTGGGATGCGGAATTATATTGAGTTGAATAATTTATTTAAAGATAAATAGAAGCCCTAATATATACCTATAAATACAAACTGAAAGTAAAACTATGGCAATTCGACTTCGATTCAGTAAACAGCAAGAAAACGTATCTATACTGGACTGAACTACACTGTGAACTTGACTGATGTATAACTCAACTTAAGCTGAACGACAACTTAAAACTCTGATCTATTACTGAAGTATAACTGAACTCGCGTCGCAAACCGGGCCGCCTTTTATACGGACCTCTACCGCCTTACCTTAATCCGGTAGGGCCCGGTGGCCCAACGACAGTTTTATGCAACGCATCTACGGCCGTTTTCCTGACGCTACAGTAGTATTGAATACCCACATTTGAATAAGGTAGCCAGGGATCTTCGGCAATGGTATGAGAAGCGAAAAATAGCAGTGTTTGCATCATATATGAATATTAAAGATATTTGTGAAGCAGATACACTATCTCGTAAGGAATTCCAAGATACAGAGTGGGAACTAGAAGAGTTCGCTTTTAAGCAAATTAAAGACAAATTTGGGTGTCCTCAACTAGATTTGTTTCTTGCAGATGTAATGCAATGTGTGCATCTCATGTCACATGGAAGAACGACCCAGACGCCTCGGAAATCGACGCATTTACATTATCATGGTCAAACCTATTCTTCTACGCCTTTCCACCCTTCACGCTCATTTTAAAGATGCTGCAAAAAATAATTTGCGATGGGCCAGAGGATTGACACACAATCTTCACGAGAATCACGGTTTCATTGCCGCGAAATTATCAGGCACGCACTATTAAAAAGACGTCTATCACCCAAATCTACGGACATTGTGCTAACATATATTTCGGATAACACGTATAAACAATACGAAAGAGGTATCAAACTATGGCTAGAATACTGCAGAAAATACGGCTACGACCACACAGAAGCATCGATAACGATAATTATACACTTTCTAAACGAAAACTTTGAAAAGGAAGCCAAATATGCTCATACAGATCGGCGTTATCGCTATTAATGGGACGTCCAGTTAATGACGAAAGAATTAAGCGTTTTGTGAAGGGGGTCTTTAGGTTAAGACCGACCAATCCCAAATATAACCTGACCTAAACATTGTTTTGAACTATTTAGCGAGAAGGGACCTATCGAGCATCTTGATTTGGAGACTCTCACGAAAAAGGCGTTAATGTTATTAGCGTTGGTAACCGCACAACGTGTACATATTTTTTCGTTAATAAGACTTAAAAATATCAATATATACAATTTAAAGGAGATTATTATAACGATACCGGATTTAAAAAAAAAACATCGCAGGTCAAAACATTCTAACCTGAACTAAAGATTCCGTTTTTCAGTGAAAAAACTACCATATGTCCAGCTAGAGCTTTAGAGACATATACAAAGGAAACCATTGCGTGAAAAAAAAACCTCACTCAAAGATTTCAGGCCAAAGATTATGTCACTGGATGGAAAATACACTTTATAACAGTGATATAGACACGGGTGTTTTCAATGCGCATAGTACTTGCCATGCGGCTACATCTACAGCCAGAAAACTGGATGTGAGTCTGGACATAATCAGAAAAACAGCAGGTTGGGGTGACTCTTCAGGCACATTTGCAAAGTTTTATAATAGAGGTCTCCTTAGCGACACAGATCAGTTTGTAAAATCCATACTATTCACAAACTTTCGTAATTAAATGCGTGAACAAATTTCTCGATAACATATTGCTCCCCGAACAATTTAATATTTTGCTTCTGAATGCGATGGTTATTTCATTTTTATTTTTTCTTGTTAACTCTGAACATCTTACAATATGTAAATATAAATACAAATCACAAAGAATGAAGCTGTGAAACATTATTAATGATCAAACGAACTTACCTTAAGTGAAGTTCTATCACAATTATGTGAACAGCTTCATTCTTTGCGATTTACAACCCACCCTAGGTCTTATGTACAAACATGTACCTTAATGACACAAATAATCGACTTACCCATTCCACAAAAAAAAAAAAAAATGAAATCAGGACTTTAGATACTTTAAACAAAATGAAGACAAGATAGCATCACAGGCGATTGGTGGGAACGCACAGTGGTGCCAATAGGAGTTTTTCAAATTCTTACCAACTTTAAAAATCCGTGCAAGGCTTTAGCATAGGAGGGTCTGCTACAATATGTAAATATAAATACAAATCTCAAAGAATGAAGCTGTTCACATAATTGTGATTCGGTATTTTTGGGTGTTAAATATCTGAGAAAAGAGTTAGAAACGCATAATGAAGCTCCTTGTGTGTTTTCATACCGAAATTAAATTAAACTGGGTCATTAGCGAGAAAACGCGATTTCGGCGCTTCTATGGAATCACAATAATGTCGAGTTTTCGATCTGTCAGAAAATTCGGTTTCTGGGCAGTTTACATCAAATTCAACTGCACGGTAGAACAACGAATAAAACAATAAAGTGCAGTTATTCATACCGTTTAGTCACCGTCCACTGCGCTCACGTACCATTAATCATTTCAGGCTTCTGAGGCCGAAACACGCGATATCACTTTCTTTGCGATCTGTCAGCAGATTCGGTTTCTGGGCAATTTTCATGTCGAACTGCACGGTAGAAACGATAAAACGGTTCCTCCATGCAGTTTTCATACCGAGTCACCGTCCACTCGGCTCAGGATGTGTAGTGTTTCGGGCTTCTGAGGGCCGAAAACGCGATATCGGCTTTTTCGATCTGTCAATTATTCGGATTATGTTATTTACTTAACTACACGGTATGTTGCTCATAACAGCTCCTACGTATTGTTGTTTCAAATAACCCAATAAAGAGCTCAGCGAGAAAACGTTTGTTTGTTTGGTCATTACACGAAAAGTCGATTTCGGCCGATTTGCGATCTGTCAGCAGATTCGGTTTCTGGGCAGTTTACATGTCGAACTGCACGGTTCAAACGATAAAACAGCTCCTCCGTGCTGTTTTCATACCGAGTCACCGTCCAATGTGCTCAGTGTGAATGCGATTTCGGCACTATCTGAGGGCCGAAAACGCGAGGGCAGTCCGATAAGTACTTCGATCTGTCAAAAGAAAACGAAAATTTTGGAAAATTGACGATTTATTTTTCAACATAGTCTCCTTTAACTCGATACACTTGATCCAGCGATGTCAACTTCTTCAACCCGTCTGAAAAACGCGTTTTCTGAGATCGCAAAGTAGGCCTCCGTGGCGGCGATAACCTCCTCATTCGACTCAAATTTCTGCCCAGCGAGTGACTTTTTCAAGTTTGGGAACAAAAAGAAGTCACACGGGGCCAAATCTGGAGAATACGATGGATGGGGCAGCTGTTCGTAGCCTAATTCAACGAATTTGGCTGTAGCTTGGGCAGAGGTGTGAGCCGGTGCGTTATCGTGGTGAAAGAGCACCTTTTTCTTCGCCAAATGGGGCCGTTTTTTCCTTAATTCGGCGCCGAATCGGCTCAATAATTCGGCATAGTACAGCCCTGTGACTGTTTTGCCCTTCTCCAGGTAGACTATGTAGATCACATCTTGTGAATCCCAGAACACGGTGGCCATCACCTTTCCGGCCGGTAGGACAGTCTTCGCCTTCTTCGGAGCACATTCGCCGGGCGCAGTCCACTGTTTCGACTGTCCCTTGGTCTCTGGTGTGTACCAGTGGATCCACGTTTCGTCGACAGTCACAAAACGACGTAGAAACTCTTTCGGATTGCGCTTAAACTGTGTCAAACACTGCTCTGAAGTGGTCTCACGGATGCGCTTGTCATCCGGAGTGAGCAAACGCGGCACCCATCGAGCAGAAAGCTTTCCCATGCCCAATATTTCATACAGGATATAACTCACGCGGTCTTTTGAAATGCCTACTGTCTCAGCTATCTCGCGCACCTTCAGTCGGCGGTCTGCCAATACGAGATCGTGGACTTTTGTCATGTTATCCTCCGTGGTAGCTGTTTTTGGGGTACCTGGGCGTGGCTCATCAAAAACTGAAGTGCGACCACGTTGAAACTCGTTAAACCAATTTTTGACGGTCGCCATTGAAGGAGAAGAGTCACCGTACACAGCATCCAAGCGCTCTTTGATTTCGCTGCGCGATTTCCCTTCCAATAACAAGAATCGAATCACCGACCGATATTGCTCTTTTTCCATTTTTGCATAATCCGCGGACACGCCGGCTTTCACACGCGATCAAAACAAAACTACAAATCCAATATGGCTGAAATTTTGACAGTAATCGTCTACGAGAATGTATTACACGATAGTAATTTTTTTCTACGATAGTGGCGCCATTAGGCGGTGAGGCTAAGTACTTATCGGACTGCCCTCGTATATATGTATCGTCATATATTTTCTTCAAATACCGTTCTACTGTTATTTAGACTCATTTATGAAATTTCTACCAATATCCAGTACAAATAATGCATACATAATAATACAAACAGTCATAGTTGACGAGTGCTCATTTTTTCATAGCTACCAGCGTATGTTAATAACCGTCAGTTGTTCTGTTTTTCTATTCTCCTTTGTCCAGAGCAACATCATCTGCTTCCTTGCCAACGGTAGTTTCTCTAATTGCGTTTACAAATGACAACCACCGCGCCCGACAGGCAAGTATTTCAGTATAGCTAAGGTGATTTCATTTATTAACTGATGCATCCATCATACATGTCTATATTCGGCATTTCCGTCTTCGTGCGTCATAAAATTCGTGTGGTTCCAGGTAACGAGTGCCCTGACATATCACTTCTCCCTGAAATAAGAATTTTTACAAAGAACCATATTTGTGGTGTCGTCATTCAGTCAGCGAGGTACTTAACCCTTAACGCTCCAAGTGTGCCCTCAAACACCATCGGTGTGCGGCACTCTAATCCAAGTGTGCCTCTCAAGCACCGCCGATGTGCGACGTTCTACTTCAAATGTGTGTTTTAGTCGTTATCGGTAATTGTTTACAAATAAAAAATAATACTTCTGTGTCAGTTACAAGAGATCAGTAAAGACAGTCAGATCTGAATCTGTTTTATTGTCGGTACGTGCACTCGTAAGTAACTTTCGGAATAACAACGTATATGGCAGGCCTTCTGGAACGGATAAGGAACAGCGTTTAGATGGGAAATTCCATGTAATAAGTCGGTTACCGAAAGGGAAAAAGAATACGTGCCTTGTTTGTTCACCAAAACGAAGTAATGCGGTAAAAAAAAAAACAGTTTTCCACTGTGAGGCCTGTAAACGCAAACCCGATTTGCATCACAATGAATGATTTAAAAAATGTCACACATTACTTAATTATAATTAATATAAGTATTGTAATCAAAGTTATATAACTCCTAAGATGAATAAAGATTGTTTTGAATGACTTTAATATTATTATTTACATGTCATTGTAACATTTAAAATCTGACACTTAAAAACTTGCAAGTCGAAGTATGATGAGAATAAGTTGGAAAGTTAATGGATAATTGTATAGCTTAAGTAAATTTACAATACAAGCCTGTACTTCAGAGTTTTTATCATCAAACTTCGAGCTCTGGATAGTTGATGAATATAGAAAGAACCTGAAATATACTGCTTGCCTTTATTGTCACCAAAAGGAGTTTCTACATATCGCTGTCATAATTGGAATTGTTTTTTAATGCACATCAGTGTGAATTTTATGTTTTCAACGAGTCAAAATAAATTATTCCGGCAATGTCGCTAGTTCATTACCTTTCATAGGCTGCATAAAACGATCGACATAGATATGTTATTTTTATGGGGACGCGGACTGATAGTTTACTGGAACGAAATAACATTGCACGTAATTGTATAGAAAAGGGATAAAAGGGATACCACCGATGATCGACTTGTATCAAAATATGGAATCTAATGCCCTTCTCGCATAAACAATGGAAGGGAGACCAATAGAACCAATATGACAGCCAATGCATTCCGACCCGCGGATCGATCGGCTGGGCCCGTACGGCATGGTAAGTGTAAATAAACGTTTAACATTAATTCATTAATCTACCACCCGAAGGCTCTAATTGTATCATGAATTCGATGTTTGGGTTTGCTAGATACTTATGGATTCCTTAAGATATTTTGGCCGCTGTACACTGACTAATGTACACTCCTAAATACTGAATTCGCAAATAGGGATGAGAGTTCATAGGCAGATGTAATTTGTTTGTAATTACATCTTAGGTACTACAGAGATGCCCTTGTCCGCAGTGCCGAGGAGAGGTATCGAACTTACCTGGTCAGATGGAGGAAAGTCCTCTGTTTTCTTCAGGAGCGATGACTGCTCTGCTTCCTGATGGATGTCGTAGTACCTGCAAAAAGAAATAAGGAAAGCCACCCCTCGTATTGGTCTTACCAGCCGATCGAGTGCGAGGTGTCGTGTACTTACCTTTCTTTCTGCATTGGAAGTGGACATTTTCCTTGGGTAGTAACGTAGTTCTTCCTTCTCATGGGTCCTTGAGTACCTGCTAGGAAATGTAAGGAAACCCACTCTCTCCAACGGTCCGATAGCTGAGCTGCCCAGCGACCCGGTACGCCGTTCGAGTCCTGTGCTGGTGTACTTGCTCTTTTCTGGTGTGGGAAGTGAGAGTCCATCGTCGTGTTGGAGCGACATTCTCCTGAAAAAATTACTTATACCTACCTGATGAGGCAAGGGACGACATCTCTGCTGGGCCTTCTTTATCCTGCAGGCCTTGCGTGGGCCACTGAGCTCATCCCCGGGTTGCGGATAGGGTAACGTCCTTCTTTGTCATGGTTCTTTGAAAATTGCGCTGCGAAATAAGCGGGATAAGCCTGTCGAATAAGCAGCCGCGGACAGCACGCCGGTTTGGACGGAACCATAAGCCTGGTGTCAGGCGCTATCTCCGGGGAGGTTCCACCGTCACCAATAAGGATACAACCCCAGGGGCCGTGGATTCGTCGTGGTCCGCGGTACGGCTTTGGCGACCCGAGGTGCCCTAGCGGGAGAACGCCATCCATCTCTAATGCCGTAAGTCTCTTGGCGGCCACCATCACAGGCGTATTGGTGGAACGTTATCGTTAAGGACCCGGAGGGCTTACCGTTTCACCGGCCGGCCAGTGAAAAGAAAGCCTCTATAAAAAATTACTCCTCCTGAACGGTATGTTGCTCGCCTTGTAGGGGCGCATGTGGATGACGGTAATTGACACATGCGGGGCCATGATTAGTTGGCACCCAGAGACCAATCCCCAAGAACGGCCGAACCTCGGGATGTATCAGGCTTGCTGAGTGTGGGGCAGTGGCCCTCAGTGGACATGATATATTCCCTTTATAATCGGTGGCTGGGTAAGACTTAGGTCGAGCCCGGCCAGTAATGAATCATGGGCACACCCTATGAAGATAGCAGTTCGATAGAAGCCGCCATTGGCCGGTATGGCGGAACTTCGACGGATAGCCGGGACACGGATTTTGACTCAGGAAATATGTTTCTGACCCCGTAAACCTATGCCTAGGAAGGCCAGGAGGGCTAGAAAGGACAACACGAGAAAGAGGCCTGATGACAGTGAGGTTATCTGTGTAAGCCCAGTCCCGCATGGGATTTTACAGGTAAATCCCCCTCAGAATCCTATGAAACCCCTAAAGGAAAGGTTTTGGAAAGAGCTTGCCCTCAGTCACAGGATGATCCTCTCACGCAGTCGCCGCAGAGTATATTGAAAATGGTATTTGACCTAATTGATAGGGTTAATTGCCACCAATGAAGTTGGCTGCTAGATTGAAGGTCGACGAATCAGTAGATCCGAACACTATAAGCAAAAGTATGAGGGCTGTCAGTGACGCACATGAGGTTTCAGATCTGGTGGAAAGCATGTGGAAAGCACACCAGTTGGGGAATTCCGCGTACCAGTAAACAGGAGAGCAGATCTGTCTCAACGCAAAAGACACCTGATTCCTAGACCGCCCCCCATCCCGAAGAACTAAAAGCACGGCAACCCGCCCAGCCACAGCAGATGCGGCGGCAAAAATAAAAGAGAGATCGAAAAGAAGAGAATGTCACACCAGGGTTTGGATTGAGTGCGGTAGAGAGTGTCACCTCTGGACAGACTCCCAGAAAAAGTGAAACAGGCAGGACGGCGGCAGCGATGGCGGTCAAGGAACGCATAGTGGCATTGATCGTGAAGCCACCAAGGATGACGGCTATACGGTATTCAGACGTTAGCAGATGCCGAAATCAGCGTAGGACTGAGCATTGAACAAAACCCGATCCGGGGGACGAAATCAAAAAACTTTCACGAGAAAAAGGAAAAAGAGGCCTAGACTCAGAAGGAGTACTGGATGCAATCCTGATAAAGGTCAAGGAAAGTCAATGTTCTTGGAGACCTACAGAAGAATCGCTAAGGTGGGTGAGCAGATCTTCACCTCTCCCAACAAAGTACGACGCACAAGGGCTGGATATATCTTAATTGAGATGCCTAGGAACCCTAAGGCAGCGGGAAACAGCCGGGGCACTTTGATAAGCAATGAGGGGGAGGAGTACCGTCAGTACCGCAACAGAAACTTCTCTTGAAATCGTAATTTTGGCCCATTTACAACCAAATAGGAGCTAAAGCCGAAATTCACCGACGCATTAGGTTCAGACCTGACGGCTACAGTTAATGCGGTCCTTAAATCAACCTCGCGGCAGGTATTCAATTCGCAGTCCTGGAAATTCTGGTTAACCTCCTACCCTAGATCCAGAGACGATCAAAGTAAGGACCAGTTTTACAGTGTCGCACGTTACACTACTCCAAATATCGCTAGGTGTTTTAAACGCCATAACATTGGGCATATGGCTAGAACCTGTACAATGGTGAGTTTGGATGAGGTTTGCCGTAGATGTGGGGGCAAATGCATACTATTGCAAACTGTAAGCGTCAGCGCCGTCTTGCCTGGTATGCACCGTACAGGGTCTGGTGGGCAGTAAGACCGAAAGTGTACCTGCCTCTCTTATATCTCCAACGTATCGCGGGTTAACAATGCGGAACATAAGAATGAGAAATGGCCCTTAGAATCGCTCAGAAAAATCTGAACAAGTGCCAGGGAGCGCAGATCTATCCACAGCAATATGCACGGCAATACATGGTGGATATCATGGTTATAGCGGAGACATATAAACCCGAAGATGAGTGGATCAACGATACCACGAGTCTTTCATCAATTTGGATGACGGGCGCAAATGGGTACTTGCCAACTTGGGGATCTACGGTGTCACACCGGACTGGCTATGCAGTCGATGTAGCAGAACCTTATTTGTTGGAGGATATTGTTCCCCTAATACAAACAAAATAATTTCCATGGTGTTTATATAATGCTTGGATGTCCGCAATCAATACGTACCTGACCCCAATCGTGAATGGTTTGTATGATTTCAATATGAAATCATCTGCCTCGGGAGGCAAAAGAACGAATTATAGAAGTGCAGTCCTTCTAAATGCCCTGACCAGCGTTGGGTTGATACCTGTAAGACTTGAGGCAGAATACACGTATAAACATATCGTTAAAAATAAAGTACGAAGATCATTTAAAGACACGATGAGTATAGGCAAACATACCTTTCTATGATATCGGACACAGGAAGTTCTCAGTGTAGACTCAGCATCAGCACCTGGACGCCCCACTCTCTGAAAAACGTGGGTATAATAGAATTCCTTCGATCCCTGGAAAACCTGCGAACAGAGAAAATAATAAAATTAAGCAATTGTGAAAAAAGATTAGTGCTGATTTGCTTCGAAACTTGTTAGAAAAGACATGTATGACAAAATTAAAAAAGAAATTATGGCCAAAAGGCCTTAAACCAAAATATTGGTGGAATACGGAAATTGAAAAAACTAAAAAGAGAGTAATTAATAGTAGAAGATTATATCAGAGGGCCTTGAAAAAAGGAAGAAACGATGCCCATAGATTGAGGAAAGATTTTCGTAGCCTAAGAAAAAAGATGCAGACGGTAATCTGGAGAAGCAAGGAGCCGGCATGGCGTGATTTCTGCCTGACTCTAGACAAGGACTCATGGGGCCCTCCTTACAGGTGGATTATGTCCAGACTTAAGGGCAAAGTATTTACCACGCAATTATCCAAGACTCAAATAAAGGAGGTCCTGGACACCTTATTTAGTACAGATCTGTCCACGTGTTTGGACCCGGACGATGATGGAGGAATCGCGGATAGAAGCGTCACAGGATACAGAGGTTCTGGCCGAAGCATTATAAACGAAAAAATGATTGGTAGGGTCGTGGGCAAGGTGAAGGTAGGCAAGGCGGCTGGAAATGATGCGGTCCCTGCTGAAGTAGTAGTAACCCTGGCCAAAAATAAACCCCGATTAATAATTGACATGTGTAGTGATACAATAAGTAAAGGCAAAATTCCTACCCGGTGGAAAGCGGCCAGAGTAGTCCTAATACCGAAAAAAGAAGAAAAAGAACGGGACCCGGAAGCTTTTCGACCAATTAGCATCCTCCCTTCCCTCGCTAAACTGTGGGAATATGTAATAAAGGACGTGCTATAAGCCTATATTGGACAAGACCCTTTCCATATATCTAAACATGGGTTCAGAAAAGAGATGGGTACGATTGAGGCAGTAGACAAAGAAATGCAATTCGCGGACGGGTGCAGAAAGAAACAAAATATATCTGCTCTTGTACTAATCGACCTACGCAATTCATTTAATACTTTGCAACAAGTATTAATTCTGAAAGAATTAGGCAAACGCGGAACGCCCAAGGAACTATTGGAAGTATTGAAAGATTATTTTAAGGATCGTTTAGCCCACCTATACGCAAATGATGGGTGTGTAACGAAACCCATATACGCTGGGGTACCACACTGTTCCGTTTTGGGACCTATGTATTGGAACCTAGTGTACCATGGGGTTCTCCGGGTTGTAGATAACTTGAAGCATGTAGAGGGAATCGCGTACGCAGATGATTTGGCCCTTCTAACATCCGCGAAAGATGTGAGGGAAGCCCAAGAGAATATTCAAAGAGCGATGATACATGTTACAAAATGGTTTACGGAAAATGAATTGCAAATTGCTATTGAAAAAAACAGAGACTGTGTTATTGACGGAAAAGAGAGTTCAAAAAATCTTTGAATTTAATCTTGGAAGCATGACTGTCGTAACGAAGGCTGCTGTGTGTTACCTGGGGGTTGGGCTCGATAATCTGCGACGCTTTAAGCCACGCATAGAAAGGATATGCTCGAAAGCTGATAAATTTTCAGAAGCACTTCTGCGGATTCTCCCTAACACAAGGGGACCGGGTAGAAAAGCCAGAGAACTATACTATACGGCGCGGGATGCCGTTATTTTATACGCTGCACCAGTATGGTAAAATGCGGTCCAATTTGAATATAATTGCAAACTTCTGAAGAAGGCCCAAAGATCGGCTTTACTACGAACGACTACTGCGTACAGGATGGTCGGTTATGAACAATTATGCGTGATTACGGGTCGCATATTATATAGGAATAAAAAAGAATTGGAGAAAACGACAGGTACAGTAAATAAATCAGCTCTTAATGAGATTAAATGTGACCTAAATAATAAGTACATGGGTCTATGGCAAAAATCCTGGGACCAGTATAGAAGAGATAACTGGAGAAGACGCGTAATAAAATCGATCGGAATATTTGCGGTTCGAGGTGCAATGCTCCCTCAGGATTACCATTCGATGCAAGTCCTGACAGGGCATGGCATCTTCAATGTATACAGAAAAA